>JAKTRM010000015.1:0-166692 GCA_030579635.1 Wickerhamiella australiensis | reverse complement strand
AACTTCACTGGACACGGCTCACACTATCGTCGCACCGCGCACGATACGTTCTCGCCTACCAGCTCATCGCTCGTCCCCTCACCCGCCCCCGGGAAAAAAATTCCTGTGGGGATTTTTGCTGTTTTATTGGTACTTTAGGACTCGAGTTGACGGTTTTCACTGAGTGTATCGAGGTTCTCTACCCCGTTGGGAAGATTTTGAGAAGAGGGTCACTGTACAGCGACAAATCACATGTGCTTGAGATTGAAACGGGATGTAGAGACAACGGTCACTTTAATGGAGATTTGGGGTCACTGTGTTGGGAATCACGAGAATGTGCTGAGGCGTGCTGATTGGCGGCGTATAGCCATTTGTTGGTCACAACCAATGCTGGGGTAAGATTCAGGATCGGGTTCTGATAGAAGGAGGACATGTAAAATAGAGTCGCGATGGTTGCTTGAAAAAACTTGAGAATGAAAGCACTTTGCGACCTGGCACGCAGCTGTGGTCACACGAAGCACTTCGCTGAAAATGAACTTCCAGGAAAAATTTGGATGATATGACACTGATGAGACGCTGACAAGACATACTCCGCTGTCGTCCACCAATGTAACAGGGCGGCCCTTCGTTTAGCCAGGATTCCACTGTTATAGGGTCCGTTGTCTTGCAGGTCTAGCCGATATGGCATATACGGTGCATACAGATATGCAGGAACAATGGGGGGCGACCAGGAGGGACTCCTCTGGTCTGTTGACTATAGCTTTAGATTAGAATGATGTGGATGCAGTCTTGAGAGGTACGACGTGTACTCTAGGAGTTGATTGCTGTGATTAGGTAACTCAACTCTGATGAGGGTTCAGGGTTAGGGGCCATGCAGCTAGGCTGCATGTCCTGCAATAAATGTAGTACTCGGCGGCAGGGCCAGTAGGGACATTAGAGCTTGCCTGGCAGCAGGGCAAGTGCATAGTAACGACTAGGAGGTTGGGTACGGCTAGTCTGTTACATCGAGCGGAAAAATTAACAACTTTAGCGTTTCGTAAACTTGTCAATTTTCCAGATTTCGACAGATTTTCGGCTTTTCAGCTGCGTTTTCGTGCAGTTTCAAACTCTAGGAGCATATTAATGTGATTTTTATGCCAATACGGCTCGGTTTGAGCTATTCAGGGCTTGAAATACATTCCAAAAAAGTCGATCATGCTGACTCACACTGAAGGTGGTGAGAAGGCGCCTATATTGGCCGATTTACAGTCCCCATTTGACGAGACGGAACAGAATAACACTTCTAACACCTAGAACAACGTAGCTACTCGCGGAAAATCCCTTGATAGCGAAACGAGACGCCTAGATTTGGGTCACCCCGAAACACCGACCGCCGCAGGTGGTAAACGAGGACTTGACTCGCCCCCGGAGCAAGTCAGTGGCCAAAAGAGCCCCCGAAACCCAGTTTCCAACCGGATGAAGAAGTGGCATAGTGGTAGCCACAGCGCCGCTATACACGCGATGAACTTGACTCTAGAAGGTCCTGTCAAGAAGGCAGTACCCTCGTGTGACGAAAAAGAGGAACGCAGACGCGCCGAACCAGCCGGTAACGCCCCAAAAACCCAAACAAAACGATATGGGCTCAGTTCCTGAACTGCAGCACCCTGAGAAATCGTACTTTGCCGCCGCCAAAGGCCTCTTTGGTTATGGTAGCAAAACAGCGACAAATAATGCGACCGAAACGGTGGGTAAACGCGGTCGTCCTAACCAAGAAACCCCGCCTGAGGATAAAGAACGCCGCTCTCCTGAACAGCGTCACCTTCGCTCCCCCTGGCCCGCCCAGCGTGATCGAGAGCCGCCGGAAGAAAGAACTGGCCAAACAGCAAGACCAGGAGGTTCGTACAGCGAGTCACCTCCTGAACACGCGATTACAGCAGGCTGCCACTACAATTCCCACCGCTGCACCCACTAGCCCTGCGAAACCCAAACTGCCGCAGACCATGATCCGGGACCCGCTCCGCGAGGAATTTGCACCAGGCACTCCTCCACTTGGCGCCGAAACAAGCATTGTGAAACCGCCGCCCAATGCGTCGTAGGGCTAGAGCCGAGGACGAGCGATTGCGCAACGTGGAACACCACAGCCTCGAGACGCAGCACTGCCGCCGACCCAGACCTGCTCAGAGGGCTTGCCGACGAGGCCACAACGAGAGTCGTGAATGAAGAAAAGCAGCAAATGCACGCTTCTATGCAACGCAACGAGACTGCCAGCAAAGAGGCCACCAGAAAGGCAAACAATGCCACGAAATCTGCTGTTAAGGCAACCGACTTGGTTATAGAGACGCATCTTCTAACGACCAAAAGGATGACTGACACAAGCAGTGGTCAAGACGCGTCGAAATCGGCGCCGCTAAAGCCACCTTTCCAGTTCCAAGCTGAAGAAAATATTGAATCTAACTCTGATGAGCAAGTTGGAACAGCGAGGTTTTAGATTTCCACGCCGCCTACCAGGACTTTTTTGCGTCACCTAAACGGGCGTAACGTTGAAACCAAAAGCCCGGCTCAGTCCCCCGACGGGAAAGCAAGAGCCCTAAACAAGAGAAATGCGCGCATCGCGACTGCCCACCGGAACCTGAAAACTTCGCTTGCCCAACTGGCAGGACATGAAAGTGACACCGCCCTTCGCCAAATTATGGAGAGTGATCTGCTTCTCCCCGAGACACCAGCAGCAGATGATGACGCTTCCGGCGAGCCAAGTCGTGATGCGGACGGGAACGAGGTAGACCTTGAGCGTCGTACCGAGAAACGCCTATCGTCGGTTGAGCACGTGGCACTGGACGGCTGGAACAAGAACAAGCACTGGGCTGTGCTGTTCAACTCGATTTTCAACTACCATGGCAAGCTGGAAGCCCAGATTGCTCAGGTCGCTACCCAGAACCACCGCCTCGTGAAACAGCTTCACGAGGCTGATCAGGATCGGAGCGCGCTTCGTGAGCGTGTTCCGCGTTGGAAAAACAGACCCTGATCTCAGTTGCAGGTCAGTCAGTCACACAGACGCTACTGCCCTCGAGCTGATGATAGCCAAGACGATTGCCGCGTCCCCGGTAATCAAAGACCTAACAGCTACTGTGGAGGCCTCAATAGCGCGAACCAACAGCTCCAGGTGGAGCTATCTGAGGCTACGGCGACCATTACCTCTATGGAAACGAATGGAGTTGCCCCCATGGAGCAGAGCAAGGTCCAGGCACTGGTCTCCGACTCAGTCCAAAAGGCAGTTGACCAAGCCGCCGAGAAAAACAAGGCCCAACTTGACCGCTTGACCAAGGATACCCACAGGGCTCTCAAGACCTCAGAGAAGGCAAATAAATCTGCATCCAAGACCAGCAATGCAGTGTCCGCTGTCACCTCCAAGGCGACAGGTAGTGGCCAGCTAGACTGGAGCAAGATGATCAATGGTAAGGCAGTACCACTCACCCAGACCCAATCTTCACGAGTATCTCAAGTCCGCAGAGAGGCTAAAAAGATCACTGTCGAACTCCTGACTGACCACTCCGGTGTGAGCCCTCTTCCAGGCTTTAGCCCTAGGCTGCGACCCAGATTTTGAGAGCACACGCAATTGTGAACTTTAAGAGGTTTACTCTGATGCCGTACCGCCCTCGCACCTATGCACAGCGTGTCGAGGCGAGAAACCGCTACCAGAACACCAATTTCCTGGCCAATACTAGAATGCGAGACTAATGCGTATTAAAGTCCTGCAATTTAACGCACAGAAGAGTGTTTTGAAGCTCACCGCCTTTGTTGAATCCAAAGAGTTTCGAGACGACGACATCATACTGCTACAAGAGACCCATGGACCTGGGTTCACGTAAACGACAGCTTAAGCTGGACAATTGGACGGTCTGAGGTGGTGCTCACTACCGCCTCGAAAGGCCGAAGCGTCAACTGTGACATCTATCCTCAATAATGCGTTTCCCATTAGCGGCAAAGAGACTACTGGGTCACCTGCTTCCACCAAGAATGCAGCCTATCTTCGCAGTATAAATTCCTTATTGGCTGACAAGAAGTCACTGCAGGGACTTTTCCAGGTCATTTATCAAGTGGTTCGAGCCAGAGAGGCTGGTCCGGTGGCATAAAGAACTCTCATTGGGAACACTTCCTTCGCTTTCACGTCCTCCATCAACCTCACTGGCGAAACTGAAGTAACATCTGAAGGCTCTAGCACCGAAACTTCCCATCTCTCAGGCATCCAGTACCATAACTTACTACGCTTGACCGTACTGTGCCATTACGACACAGAATTCTGTGCTAGAGTAAGAAAACAGGTGAACTGCTTGGTTCTCGCATAAAATTCGATACATACTTCCAAGGTCAGTTGTGCAAAAGTTCCTCAGCACCGTCACTCCAAGGCTTTACAGCTAGGATGGCTTCATTCCAGCCCAAGCCAGAAGCACCGGCTCATTAGAGCTAGAGGTAACGAGCTTGAGGATCGAAAAATACTGCTACTACACCTCAGGAAGCTTTTGTTTAGAATACTCTACACCCAGGCCGACCCGTATCTATTGGCCGACCTGTTATTCCTGGCCAATACTCCAGGTGCTGTAGCGTACCTCATAGTGGGATGGACCATCGTGGCATCGTGGACATTGTGAGAGATATCCCGAATACTTAAACAGGAGCCAACGGCACCACCCAAATAGGGCTGACACCGATTAGTCATCCAAGGCTGCCTACAGAGTCAAAGGCTTCAGAGCAAGTCGCACAGATCAGTCAATAAAGATATTCAGGGATAATACAGAGATGGCGAAATCAATCAAAGCTATGAGATGACCATCTCGCATGTGGATCTTGGGTTGTTTATCACGAAAAATGCATATGCAGGTACCTGCAGTAGGGATAGACCTCGCAGGTCCACTTTACTTCAGCCTGCGGTATCCTCAAGTAGATATTTAGTGAAGAGACCCACACCCAAGCCTTTCATAGTCCTTGCTGCCGCCTAAACCACACCAACCAGATTCAAGGCGAGCCTCGTGTTTAGGGGCCAGTTGGAGCCTGCATGGGATCTGCACAGAGCCGCAGGAGGGCCATGGTAGTGTGTTGATCGCTAAAAATTATAGAGCAATTGTTTAAAAGGTCTTGTAATAAGCTCAAGGTATCCAAGAGGTGCTAGAGCTCTCGCATATACCAGCCGAAATCGTTGCTGGCGACGTACTGTGCCCCAACGAGAGATTGCAAATGATTTGGGCAATTCGTGCTTTAACGGTCTTGTAATTAGCTCAAGGTATCCAAGGGTGCTAGAGCTCTCGCATATACCGGCCTAAACCGTTGCTGTCGACGTACAATGCATCCCCAACGAGAGGTTGCAATTCATTTGGGTACCCCTAAAAACCATACTAAACACCACTTGACATGTACATACAAAGCACCATAATTACTCAATCAATGGACTTGTTGAGACTACAGGATAAAGCACCGTAGGCGGGCGAAAATGCATTCTCACCCCCCTCCTTCACCCCACACAAAAGCTGGATGACTGAAATCAGAGACGAGGCCAGGGCCGAGATGCATGAGCACCGGAAACGTACCAGAAGTCGATTGGGATGCCTGACATGCCGCAAACGGAAAAAAAGATGCGACGAGGTTCGGCCTGTGTGTGGCACTTGCACAAGACTCTCGCTGGAATGCGAGTATCCACCTCCAGGCGAAGAAAGGAAAAACAAAAAGAGGAGAAGCAGTGTAAAGATAGAAGATTCGCATACTAGCACCAATACATCCTCTCACACTGCCACTCCCGAAGCGATCAAAGAGTTTCAACAGGAAGGACTTGGTTTGCAGGCTGCCCATTACAGTCCTCCTGATCCAGCAATTCCCGACGCTGTGGTGGTTCCAAAAGTAATTCAGTCTGAACAGACAGCGGCAGTACCATACGCTGCTCAAATAGCCCATATTCCCCATGATCTCCCGCCTGGTCTACCCCAGAGCGAGAATCATGTGAAAACCCTGACCGAGGAGACTCAGTATGATATCCTCAGCCCAATGTTTAGGTTTGAAGACGTTTTCTCGGGTGATGCATCGTTTGCCGCAATGCCAGACTTTAGTTTGCCCTCACAGCTTGTGTTTGACGATTCAGTATCTACACACTCGATGCTTGCGCGATTGAGTGAGCAATATCCTACGCTTGATCCTAATGCAGTAAGGCTATTTACTTATTTCTGCGATACCCAGTCACAGCTGATGAGCGTATCACCACAAAACCATTTCAAGGGAATTTTCGCCGAGATGGCCATCAAGAACGAGCCGGTTCTCTTTGCGTTGTTATCATGGGCAGCTTTCCACAATTCTGAAGCCATGGGTAGCGGCGACTTTGGAGATAATCTAGGCCACAAATTCCTCCAAAGGGCAGTCGAGCTGGTATCCGATAAGTCAAGGTACGAGTTCACAGCGACGTTGGCGGCGTTGCTCCTGATTGCTTCTGCGAATATTTGCGCGGGCGATATGAGAAACTGGCGCCAATACCTCGAGGCAGCGGCGGAACTGATCAAGCAGCAGGGGCCAGCAGGTATCGATTTTAGCAGCGAAGAGCAGTATTGGCTCTTGAAAAACTTTACATATCACGATATTCTGGCGTTTGGTAACCGTAAACGCCCGCTACTTTTACCAAAGGAGCTGCACAATCAGATTCTCAAATACAAGAGCGATATCCTTCCCGATACGCTCTGTGCCTGTTGCCAGCCAATATTTATCATTCTCGCGACGATCAACGATTTCTGCCGCGAAATCCACGAGGAAAAAGTCACCGTTGACGCGATTCAGCAAAAGGCCGACGATATGCTGGCCCAGCTCGATTCGTGTAGTCCTAATCGCGAGCTGCTTCTACCGCTGAGCTACATGGACGCAAAAGAGCAACTTAATTTATTCAAATTGTTCCAACAGCTCGCGCGCGTTGTTGTGCACAATCTCATCCTACGACTCAACGCCGCGTGCATTCCCATGCAGTTGATGAATGCCATTCTACTCGGGAATATGGAGTCGGTAATTGGTACTCGTGGAGAGGGTGCGACTATTTTCCCAATGTTCATTGCTGGCATAACCGCTTGTAGTCCTGATTCTCGCACAAAGGTCATGATCTGGCTTGATTCAATGTACGAGCGACACAGTGCCCGCAACATTGCCAGGGCAAGGGCCTTAATCCGGGAAGTTTGGGCGCGCGATGAACAGGGAACTAAGCACGTTGATTGGAACCATCTTGCTGAGCTCAAGGGCTGGAATTTGAGCTTTGCATAGGCTACTGGTTGTGTTATGCCGGGCACCCTCTCCTAATGATCCTCCTGGCAGGTCTCGTGTAACTTTTCGCAGACCGTTTTTATATCTCTTTTTAATTCTAACTTAATTTTCGCGATCCCGGGTCTGCAGCCTTTAAAACGCGTCGCCTTGGGGCTTGGAAAGCTTACTGATGGATTTAGAGGAATCGTTTGCGAATTTGAGTGTCGCGAGCGATATTGGCGTGTCGCCGCGCCGCAAGAACCCGATTATTCAAAAATTTTACAACCTGAGCCCTCATTATACGGATGAAGGACGCGATCCTCATGTGGCGGTTATCTTGGCTCCCGATAGCTACAAACACGAATTTCAGCGATCGTGGGAGACCAAAGCTTTTCTGAAAACTGTTGTCGAGCGTCCTGAACGTCTCAATGCGTGCGCTCTGGGCATCGGCGCTGCCGAGACCAAAGTTCCGCTGCAACTTGTCGAGTGCAGTGGGGGACGCGACTTGAGGCAATCAAAGGCCGTTTTAGCAGTTCACGGCCAAGATTGGGTCGATAAGCTCTACGATCTGTGCAAGGATGTGGCCAGTAAACACGCCGAGAACAAGGTGGAGGTACCCGAAACTTGGCCTGCTGGTGACATGTACTTGGCGACCGAATCGGTGCGTGCACTCGAATCAGTGACATCGGCAATCGAACAAGCGCTCGATCTTATGTTTAGCGGCGGGCCTATCAGCCGCACATTCTGCTGTGTCCGTCCGCCGGGCCACCATTGCCACCAGGGAGCAGCCTCGGGGTTTTGCCTAATGAACAATGCCCACGTTGCCATTCAACACGCAAAAGAGTTTGGAGTTACTCACGCGGTAATATTCGACTTTGATTTGCACCACGGAGACGGTACCCAAGACGTTTGCTGGAAATTAGGGCTCGAGGCATCTTTGGATAAAAAAGAGATCCCAGTGGGCTATTTCAGTATTCACGATATCCATTCTTTCCCTACGGAGCGTGGATTTGCCGATGCTTCAAATATTATGGCGGCCAGTACATGCGTTGAAGGTCACGACATGCATATTTGGAATGTTCACCTCGAGCAGTGGAAAACAATGGCAGATTTCAACGAGCTCTACGATCAGAAATACTCACAATTGTTCAAGCAAGCAGTCAAGTTTTTCCAAACGCATCGGGACTTGGGAGGACGCGGTCTCGTGGTGATTTCTGCTGGATTTGACGGCAGTGAGCATGAGATGAAGAGCATGCAACGGCACCAGGTGAGCGTTCCGACCTCGTTTTTCAACCGATTCACCCGCGACTGCTGTGCCCTGGCAGAAACGTTTTGCGAGGGCCGAGTTCTTTCGCTCCTGGAGGGCGGCTACTCGAACGCTGCGCTCGCAACGGGTGTATTCAGTCACTTGACGGGGCTCGGGTCCGTACCGTGGAAAGATGAATGGCTAAGTGATAAAGATGTGGAACAGTTTGATAAAGGAGCACGAAAAGCGTGGAAACAACAGGCGCAGTGGCCCGGAGACGGTATCAGGATGGGCCGTGAACTGTTTGCACTTCGGCCCGTGAGTGCACCCATATTGCGGTCGCCGGTTGCCCGACCTCGACGTAAAAGGCAGAACCTGACACTCTTGGACTAATATTTATGTACTTATTTATACACCAGCTCAGACATGAACACCAATTAACCACCCCACTGCCTCGCTTAGCTTCAGAGGTGCATACACCTTGCATGCATACATGGGAAGATAACCTGTGGAGCACCCCCTGTGTCTTTGATTTTCTCCATTCATTCCGGGCCCACTTTTCCTCAACTGCTAACAAGACTCAAGGATGATAATCAACCGTAAAGCGCTGTTTCAAAAACACAAGAGTGAATCAGACAAATGGCTTAAAACTCACAGGGAACGGCCCCAAGTGACTGGCTTATTCCTTGGTACCGGTGAATCCGGCAAATCGACGATTTTCAAGCAAATGCGGCTCAACTATGGCAAGACTTTTGACGATTTTGAGCGGGCCCAGTATGGCAAAGTTATCTGGGTTGAAGCTCTGCGTGCGATGCGTGCTTTGATCGATAGAATCGATACATCGGTGAGACTTTGTCCTGATACCGCCACAAACATCACGCTCCGGCATTACGCCCAAATGATCCAAGCTTTGGACCTTAGTTATGCTGCTCTAATGAATAGCGAAATGGATGAGCTCACGCGCAAATTTATGGGGTCACATATGCAGGGATACGACAAAGCACCCAAGAAGTTCTCGCGGTTTCGGTTCGGGACCGGTTTAGACGATATGTACACCAATAAGATCTCTGAGCCCTCTCTGATCCCCGACCCCCTCGAGATGCTGCCGCTGAGAGATAGACCAGGCTCTTTTACGCCTGATCGCAGAATCATTGCGTTTGCAATCAGTGAATTGTGGCAGAAATCCCCTGCTCTGCAAAGTTTCGCTACCACCGAGAAAGCAGATATTGATCCCAACATGCACTTTTTCTTTGATAGAATCCTAAAGTTCGCCAACCCGTACTACCTTCCAGACAACGAGGAGGTACTCTATGCACGTATCAAGACCACTGGTATGATCTCGTGCCAGTTTAGGCTCCCCGGTGCCCACCTCGAGATCATCGATGTAGGAGGACAGCGTACCGAACGCCGTAAATGGATCCATTGCTTTGACGATGCTACTTGTATCCTATATGTGGCGAGTATTGGAGACTACTTTGTTACCCGCAACGAGGAGGAAGGCCCCATCAACTCCATGATTGAGTCGCTCCAAGTGTTTCGAAAGACCCTGGAAAGCCCATACCTCAAGGGTAAACCCGTAGCCTTATTTCTCAACAAGACCGATTTCCTTGAAAAGAATCTTCGCGCTCACCCATTCAAGCATTATTACCCAAAGTATGCTGGGGAACCATACGACATGGATGCCATCTGTGCCTTCATCGAGGGGTTGTTCCGCAAGGCTCTTCCCTATGAGAATACCTCTTGTTACTGTTATCATACGTGTGCTACGGACCTTGAAGGAATGAAATTCGTTATCGAAGCAGTCACAAACATGGTATTTATTGAAAACTTGCAGTGGGCTGGTATGATGTGAGGGATTGTTTCACTTTATCTACCTCTGACCTTTGGGAACGATTTCGCTCAAGGGAAACAGTCGCCCTTTATACATAAATTTTATAAAAAATAAAAGAAAAATTTTGGCCCAAAAATTATACTGCCACCTGGGGTCTAGAATGCAGCTTTTTTACCACCGATTGGAGCACCCTGTAGCACCCTGTAGCAGCAGCTATTGAGCCAACCCTCACCCCCCATGCAGGGAGGTGAACGTTATGCATTCGTTTCTCCATCTGCATATCAATTAGTGGGGAAACGCGACAAAGTTGAGCAACACCGGCGGATTTTGCACTTTTTAAAAAAATAGTACCATATCGATCTAGGCAAAAATCAGATACCGAAATTCGAAACGGGGGTTCATGCACTCGCAGCCTCTAGTGAAGCAACGATGCCCTACTTGATAGCGGCTGCAATGCAAGGAGGTACACTGCATATGCACGGTACTAGACGGCCTATGATAGGGCCGCATATATTAAGACAGAGATGCCCCTACGTCTCGCAAGTGTACCTCGATGATTGTCGAGGGCGCAAAATCTACCCACAAAACTACCACAACCCAGTGCTGGCATAGCACGGCCTCCCCGACCAGCTCAGGCCCAATAGTGATACCTCCCAGGAGGAGAGAGAGCGTCGCCAGCACCGAGGGCCCTGTTGAGGCCAAGAGTCTTCTCCGTGATCTGAGAATATTATCCAGCGATGGCGTGTGAGCTAGTGAGCTAGTGAGCTAGTGAGACCTCAACAGACTGGCGAGTATCTGATCCGCATAAAAAGAGCAAAAGCAGGGCGACTCGCATAATTTACCCATGAACCAGCACTTTAACATATCTATACGGCGATCCAACCTCTAGCTAGCTAAACTATAGAAGCGCATCAATAGCCAATACCACGGCCAACCACGGCCAACACCCACGGCCAAACCCTTTGGGACCGGATTAGGTCATCACACCCCCGGCCCCACCCCGGCTCCCACCCCCTAACCCCTGCTCTGTCTTGATTGGTCAGGACGTCCCAGACGGCTTATAAACCCTTGAGCCGCTCTCTCCACACTTGACAAAATGCTCTCTCGTCGTGCTTTCTCTTCTACTGCTGCCAGCGCCTACAAGGTTGCTGTTCTTGGTGCCGCCGGAGGAATTGGCCAGCCCCTCTCCCTCTTGCTCAAGACCAACCCTGATGTCACCGGTCTGAACCTCTACGATCTTCGCGGTACCCCCGGCGTTGCTGCCGATATCAGCCACATCAACACCAACAGCACTGTCAAGGGCTTTACCCCCGAGAACGACGGTCTCAAGGAGGCCCTCACTGGCGCTGACGTTGTCGTCATCCCCGCCGGTGTTCCCCGCAAGCCCGGCATGACCCGTGATGATCTTTTCAACACCAATGCCAGCATTGTCCGTGATTTGGCCAAGGCTGCCGGCCAGCACTGCCCCAAGGCCTTCATTGCCGTTATCTCCAACCCTGTCAACAGCACCGTCCCCATCGTCAAGGAGGTCCTCAACAACCAGGGTGTTTACGACCCCAAGCGCGTCTTTGGTGTCACCACTCTTGACGTTGTCCGTGCTTCCCGCTTCATCTCCGAGGTCGAGGGCACCGACCCCAAGGACGAGAACGTCACTGTTGTTGGCGGTCACTCTGGTCACACCATTGTTCCTCTCTTGAGCCAGAGCAACCACCCCGATATCTCTGGCGAGACCTACGACAAGCTTGTCAACCGTATCCAGTTTGGTGGTGACGAGGTCGTCAAGGCCAAGGATGGTGCTGGTTCCGCCACTTTGTCCATGGCTTTTGCCGGTGCTCGCTTCACTGCCTCTCTCCTCAAGGGCCTCAAGGGCGAGTCTCCCGTTGAGCCCACTTTTGTCGAGTCTCCTTTGTTCAAGAACGAGGGTATCGACTTTTTCTCTTCCAAGGTCACTCTCGGCCCCAACGGTGTTGAGAAGATCGCCGACTTGGGCAAGCTCAGCGCCAAGGAGGAGGAGCTCATTGAGACTTGCAAGGCTGACTTGAAGAAAAACATCGCCAAGGGTGTTGCTTTTGTTTCTGAGAACCCTTGATTTGTAGATAGACAGCTAGCTAAATAAAGTATGCTTTAGTGATGTGGTTATGGCTTATGGCTCTACTGATGCTCTGATGCTCTACTATGTCCACTTTTGGGAGCTAACAAAAGTCAACGAAAATGGCATCATACTTTCAACTCAACTCCTGCCTGCAAACTTTCAACATCCTCCGCTCGAATCTCGCGAGTAGGTCATCTCAAGACACGAGAATTACATAAGAGCTTATAACATACTTGTGTTTACTAGTAAACAAAGTAAACATGGACCGTCTAGAGCGCGAATATGCCCTCATATATCGCGATATTAGACAATCCACGGAATCAGATATCTCCAAATCGTTTGAAACGGAAATTTCCAACTTTGCGTCTGCTCTGCTGGACAAAATTACCGCCAAAAGAGATGAGATGCTAGCGCTATGCCAAACTAGGCGACAAGAACTCGAGAACCTAGCGCAAGAGCTGGATATGGTACTGGAGGAAATACCAGAAATATTGCCGCCATACGAGCCGCTCTTCCAGATGCTTGATCAGCGCGCAGAGGAAGGACGCAAAATCGCCGCTGCGAGAAAGGCCAAAGTTCAGAGCTATTTCGAGGAAGCTGCTGAGATTGCTCATGCAATTGATCTTTCCTCGCCTTTAATGCCCGAAAACCTCCATATTGCAGGCATTGAAGAGCTCAAACGGAACCTCATGGACCTGCGCGCCGAACGGGCAAGACGCTTTGAGAAGCTAGAGAAGCTTTTGGACCAGGTGTCTCCTCTCTATCAGGAGCTAGAATACGAAGGAGTTGCTGTCAATCTCAACCAGGACCCGTTCATGAACCTCAAAGATGCTCAGCTGCAAATGCTCGAGACGGAAATCAGGGAACTGCAAGTTTTGAAACAACAAAGACGCGAGCAATCACAAACTCTGCAGAATGAGATTTCATATTTGGCCAACCACCTCGGTACAAGTGTCGCATTTACCGCTGAGCTTAGCGAATTCTATATCCAGAAGCTTGAGCGCACCCGCAATGAGATGTCGAGGGAACTTGAAAAAAAAATTGCGGAACGTATTCAACAGGCAACGGAAATATACCTCGAAAACTGCAGAAATCTCTTCATTGAGCCAGTTGAGTTCTCCGGCGAGCACACCATCGAGACATACGAGTCGATATTGAGTGAGAACCGGAAGCTGGACGAGCTGATCGTTAAGCGTGAGCGGATTGATAAAGCCTATCAAGAGTACAAGAGCTTGCTGGATGATGAGAAGCAGTTACAAGAAGCTGCAAAGAACCCGCAGAGATTCAAGGAGCGAGGGTCTGTACTTCTTGAGGAGAACAAGCGTCGTAACCGCGTAACCACTCGTAAACCAATGGTCATGAAGAGAATCGCAAAGCTTCTTGGGGAATGGGAGGAGAAACAAGCTACGCCGTTCCTGGTAGATGACGGACAAGAACTCAAAGCTATAATCAAAACCGACATGGCAAAGGACAACCGTAAACCTAGTGTTCGCGCCGCGAGGTCGGCAATGGATGCCATCAACAGCAAAGCAACAAAGCCAGTCAAGCCACAAGGACCAACATCAATCAACTCAAGAGCCATACCGCCCGCGAAACGGCCTGTGCGACCACCCCCGAGGGCAGCGGCCAATACTGGATCATCTGCCCCAATAGCCAGGGCTAGACCTGCCACAACGAATTCAGTAAAGATCCAGCAGCCAAGAGTGTGTACAACTACGAGAGGGAGTGCACCAAGAGACGCGCCTGGCACGCTTCGCTCTGGACCAAGTGCACGGCCAGTGCTCTCTTTGCTTGATGAAAACAGAGTTGCTGAAACCCCAGCAAAGCGTCCAAAGCTGGTCACATCATCACTGAGAACCCCCACATTTAATATTGAGAATCTCAGCAGCATTGAGTCTCCTGCGATCACCCCTGCCAGCCCCAGCATCAAATCAAGAAGAGAGTCCAGGGCCTGCGACGGGTTGAGCTACGAACCGAAAAGATCAGTCACTATCCCCCATTTTGACCCCGATTTCAGTATCATGGATCCAGACCAGAGCTCTGTTTCGCTGCGCGCCGGCTCTCAGGATGTAGCCTATCGCGAATTACGAAGAGAGTCACTTGGGCGCTTTAGTGCCAAGAAATAGCATATTTATTCAGTTTATTTAATCAGAACTATACTTCAAATCCATATACTGTGGGCATAATACCGACAACTCTTTTTACATGGAACGCACGAAAGCTTAATGGCGTCGAAATACATCAAGACTCTAGCGCGAGAAACGGGCAATAGCTGGGGCCGACTCTTGTAGACAGCCCAGCCCCTATTTAACCCCAATATCCGACTTTATCACCGTCAAAGTGCACTAGTAATCTCGGCTCCAGACCACATTATAAGATGCAATTATACTCGAGAGACGTACCACCGCCCTTACGAAATGGGCAAAACGGGAGTCTAAAGCAAGATGTGGGGTCGAAAAAACAGCTGCTAGGCCCACACATGGCGCAATTAGACGGTGGCCAAACAGACTCACCTGTACTTGTTGAAAAGTCCAAGAACATCAACGAGTGGCACGTCAGATTCGTTTTGGACCCTGGAGGAAAGCCCCAGCGTACTTTTTGGTCCCACAAAGACGCGTGGAAGCTGTTCAAACGGAACAGCACCGTGATATTTATTTCGGGGTCTGCCGCTACCCAAGGCGATGACGCCGTCCTATTGAAGTTTTCTTCAATTGCTGGTGATAATTCTACTTATACTATTGGCTTTTGTCTCTTGACCAGCTGGAGCATGAAGGACTATGAGTGGGCTCTCGGTCAGTTGAATAAATTGTACAAAGCGCCAAGCGCCATAGTACAAAAACCAAGAATCATCTTCTCAGACAACGATCCACTACTTGTGAGCGCTATTGAAACAACGTTCCCTCGAAGCCAGCACCTCATTCATGGCTGGAACATGCTGTGGTTTGTCCAGGTATATGACAGCGGTTCAGAGCCGCGCGCCGATCAGTTCAGGATACTCTCTGCTGTTAAAAGCAGTGAAGACTTTGAAAAAGCCTTGCTACGCGTCCGATCTAATCTTTGTGAGAGTGATCGTCTCTTTAAATATTTCATGAAGGTGTGGTACCCGTGTCGTCAAAAATGGTGCATTGCGTGGACTCAAAACTACTCTACATTTGGCCGTACAGGTAGTGATCCGGAAAAAGACGGCTCGTTGATGGCAGTTTTGAAAGCGGCTACATCCGATGGCAAGCTAGCTTTCAAGAGACTTTTGGGGTCTATAGAGAGTGAAATTATTGAGCAGTACGAGAATATTGCAGTCAACATGAAAGAGGGTATAAATGTACAGGCTCCTGTAGAGGAAACCCACAAAGAGCCTACCCCAGAGCCGACCCCAGAGCCTACCCCAGAGCCGACCCCAAAGCCGACCCCAGAGCCGACCGCGGTACCCGACCCAGACCCTGTGGAGCCAATGAAGCCAGAGGTTGTAGGGCCTGTGGTTGCGGAGCCTACAAACGGGTCTCGACCTGAAGATGACCATTTGAATGAGTCTTCACTTGTAATTGTCCCCGATACCCAGGTTTATGTGGAAGACCTGACTCTTGACCCAGAAGACGACACAGCTCAAGATAAGGAATCAGTCGAGGGAACAGAATTCTTCACTGCTCCTTCTCCTCCTCAGGCTCCATGCCCTGATAAAATGAGTTCCCCGGCCCAGGAGACCAGGGCCAGAGATGAGGGCGACTTGCCACCTTCCAAAAGATCAAAGCTGGAGGGTGATTCAAATGAAGTGTTTCATCAAAATACGCCCAGTACTGCACTTGTTCGAGTCACAACCAGCTCAACGCCAGTAGCGTCAAGTATGGAGACAGACACGACTGGGTCCATACCACCTGAAAGCAGCGACCCACCAACAACACCTGAGACGGCTCAAAGTAGTGTTTTACCAGAGAAACATGCCGGGACCCCACCCTCAGCAGCTGGCAATACCAGCTCCTCAGACCCTCCTAGCACTGCTGCTCCCTTGGAAGCACTGCTCCTTCCTGGTCAGGAGACCCGCAGTAGTTTCCCCCATATAGCAGCGATCCCCGAGCACAAAGTCGTGGGCTACCAGCCAGTAATTTTCGAGGGCAAGATCGTCATTGCACCAATTATCAATTTGATCCCGAGCACTGCTACTGCACAGCAAAAATAAATATATTCCCTAAGCGGAGTTCGCTAGTTAAATTAATTCAAGTATTCTATACCAAATGCCGGGTCTACCCTAACTCAATCAAGCGTTCTTCTTCTCTTGTTTGGTTGACCATTTATGGCCACTCTAAGGCCGGAAAGGAGCTCAGAGTAGGCGTGAAAGTGAACACCATGACGAGGCCCATCTTGAATAACCATATCACGCACTTTGGCACAGTTCAGTAGTACCATTAAATTCCTAAAAGGGTCCTCGCCGTCCCATAATGGATACTTTTGAATTCTCCGAAACTCGGCAAGAGCTTCACGACTAAATTTTTCCTGGAAGAAAATGCTCAGAATGTCCCAGTCACATCGAGCCTCTAGGCTAAAGTATTTTTGATAGCGCAGCAAACTATACGCAGGCCCATATAAGCCTCCTCTCACAAGAGCGCCAAGCAGCTTGGAATCGTTGTGGAACTCTCCGGGAAGGCGATCCACAAATGCATGGCCACCGTTTTGTATATTCTCGAGTATCATCTCTCGATCGAGAAGTTTTACCGGGGCGTGCATGATATTGCGGAAATATCTTGCTCCGAACTTGAGAATCTCTCTATTCTCGAGACATTTATTCGGCAAGCAGAATTTCATGCTGATATCTTGATGATTGTCGACAAGTGTTTGAATCACCTGCAGTGTTGTGGGAACGTTAATATAAGAAAACCAAAAACTGGCTGTTTTGAGTAGATCCATGGCATCGTCTGTATCCGCGAGAATCACGTCCATCACCTGCTTGACCTGAAATTTGGAAAAGACCTGCTCCAGAGTTTGATCATTACTGACGTGCTTGAGAAGGGCCAAAAGGACTTCGCGGTCTTGAACCAAATCCTCGATAGGGCACCCCAAAATCTCGTCGAACCATTGCTTGGAATAGGTCCAGTGAGAGTCAAACAGCTCAAAGCCAATATAGTGCCGCAGTGTTGCGAGCAGTATACTTTTATCTTGCTGTAAATGCTGTGGAAGATCAAAATACCCCGATGGATTCATCTCTAGAGCTCTCAAGACTAGTCTATTGTCTACCAAATGAGATGGCTGCAGCAAGCTCCATATATCAGCGGGATCGCGGTTTGAGCCCCAGGGATCCCACTCATTAGGAGTTATCGCAGCCATGAGGACTTGGCAACTATTGTAAAACGGGAGAAACCGGCCAACAAGGCTGGGTTTGCCCTTGATCAGGGATACAAACGTGTCCTCAGTGGGAAGGTATTCGTCAATAAACTCTTGTGTGGGACTCTCCATAGCATAGAGTATAGCTTCAGGGCATTGATGGCGTACTAGTTTTAGAATTTCAGCATCACATCTGACCTCTTGCGCGAAATACTGATACGGATGGTTTCTGTACACTTGAGTGTTTTGGACCGCCATTTTGCAGAGCTCTCGATCAGATGCTAGGACGCTAGACGTGAATTGGGATCCTAACTCTCTCGGAATGCTAGTGGTTGTAGTTATCAGCTCGTGCATCACGCATTCATTATTAGTTAGATCAGAGGCATATGCTTGGGCGTATTCAGGACATTCTTTGAGCAAGAGGACAGACAGATGGGGCTTGCCGCCCATGGCTTTGCGCGGCCACAATACCTGAAGATCTGGACTGTCTCTGGGCACTGTCATGAAGCATTGAAACCAAAGATACATGTTAGAAGTGATGTCTTGAATAGTAGCTCGAGGTTTCTGGGAACGTTCTTTGATATACTCATATGGATAGCCAAAATATACATGGCTAAGTAGCTGTATGACTCTGTTCTCTATAGGCTTCTGTAAAGACTGAATAAACGACTCATAAACTCCACCAGGCGAGTTGTAGGGATCGCACCGTTTCCAGACTAGATCACTCGTGAAAACCGCTCGAAAAGTCCTGTTCACTGATGATAGCTCACAGAAACGAAAGGGTATGGCTTGCAAATGCTCGGCAACCAGGTACAGGATATCTTGGGATAGAGCAGACATGCCAGATAAGCTTAGCTTGATTCCAGCGCCCTTTAGTTGATGCCCAAATGCCGGAATAAGCGAGGACCATTATCCGATCAAGATTATAGCATGATATATGAGCAGGGTGATATGCCAAACATATTTAGAGGAGCAGCCATATCCACCCGGTGCTTTCTGCACTATTTGTCCTCTCAGATTGTCCCTGGCTAGGTTGAAGGGCCATTTCCTTGATTCAAGTGCCATTCTTCAGCAGCTATAGCCGCAGTCATAGCCGCAGGTATAGCTCAACAGGTATGCCCAGTAGATATAACTAAATAAGTATTTAAAATTGGTTGTTTAGCCTGTAATCGACAATCGCGTCAATTAAAGCTCTAGCGGGGTCACGATGAACCTTTGCAGCCTCAAGCATAAACAAGACCTTCTTGATGCCGATGCCCAGTCCGGGGTTGCCAGTCTCAGACTCAATGGCTTGGAGAATGTGGGGGTACTGATCGGGGGTAAGGAATCCAGTATCTTCCAAGATCTGGCCCAAATCACGGATTTTAGAAACGGTACGAGTGGTCATCTCCTCATTGAAATCCTCCAAAAGACCAAGGCGCTCAAATACTTCACGGCGAGATGTGGTGGCAAATACAATAAGGCGGCGACCGGTGGGGGGATACTTGCGAACCAACACGAGGATAGCCTGGAGTACTGCGTTGCTGAAACGAGGGCCCACGTCAACCCACTCGATGATCTGCTCGAGCTGGTCAATAACAATGACATTTTGCGGTGATTTGTACGCATCGTTGAATACCTGTTGGATATGGGCGACTTTCTGCGCTTCGTTCATGCCGATCATTGAATCGGGGGAAATCAGCTTGATAAAGGGGAATCCAGACGATAATGCAACAGAGGCACAGAGCGCAGATTTACCACTCCCGGGAGGACCGCTGACCAGGACTGAAATAAGAGGGAATTTATCAGACTGACGAACCTGCTCAATGAGCGCATCACCCTGGCGCAACAAACGGTCAACATCGCCATTGTATTTGATAATGCCGCCATGAATACAATCCTGGAGCGCGTCTTCAGAGACACCAAAGGCGGGTTTGATACCCTCGAGTGCCTGGAGGAAATCCTCTCTAACCACCAGGAGCTGGCGTTTATCATCAAAGGAAATAGTTCCCTTGGAGTTTGTGACAAAATTGCGCTTGAGGGCGAATGAGGCTGCCGATTTCACTAGACCCTCAATCTCGGCACCACTATAATTCTTGGTCTTGGCGGCCAATTCCGGAAGGTCCACATCGGAGCCCAGGATTTTCTCGTTGCGCATCTTTGTGGTATGAATTGTGAGGATTTGCAAACGACCATGCTCATCAGCGAGGGGGATCTCGAGCTGGACCTCGAAACGACCAGGACGTAAAAGAGCGCTATCAATGAGATCTCTACGATTGGTCATACCGATAACGAGAATATTGTTTAGTTGGTCAACTCCATCCATTTTAGCCAACAGCTGATTGACTACGTTGTCACCCACACCAGTACCATCGCTACGAGATCCACGCTGCTTGAAAACGGCGTCCAACTCGTCAAAGATAATGATATGCAGGTTCGAGTCTTCACCCTTTTGACGATATTCATCCTCGGCGTCCTTGAAGAGTTTACGAATGTTCTCCTCTGAGCCACCAACAAACTTGGACAACATCTCCGGACCATTAACAACTTTCGGCTCTACGGTGTTGAGCATCTTGCCAATTTGGCGGGCTATGAGTGTTTTACCCGTACCGGGGGGACCATACAGCAAAACACCCTTGACGTGCTGGATACCCAGTCTTTCAATATCTTGGGGAGGACAGATACGCGAGGCGAAAGCACGCCGGAAAATGGTCGAGAATTCCTGATCAAGACCACCAATTCCCATATTTTCAAACTTGAAATTGGGCTGTAGCAGGTTTGTGCGGGCATGTGAGCTTCCCTTGAGCTGGATCAATGAGTTTGGGGCCTTTTGGAACACAATTTGCGTTTGAGGGATGAGAATGCCATGACGATGGTCAGTGGAGTCGCCACCTTGTAGATCCATGACTGACGTTTCCAATACTTTTACTTTAAAGTTGATACCGCCCTGTTCCATAGCGAATAGTTGACCTGGCGAGAAGATCTTATCCTTGTGAAGGGAAAGCAGCAGTTTGGAGAGTCCTTCCTGGTCATAGACAGTTGAGGAGGTCTTTTTAGCGCTGTAAAAGTTGATCTCTAGCTGAATTGACGCCAGGTACACCTGCTTTGTATTGCTAAAGATATCGTACGGGGCGACGGTGACCTGCTGCCCAAAGCTCCACTGGGTCCATTCACGCTGCGCGCCGCCGACTCCGAGCGCATTGGGGCCCAGCCCTGAGTGAACTCTTACGCTAAAAATGTAGCGGTCGTTGCAGATCACATATTGGCCATCCTGGAAGGTGTTGGGGGGCACGGCAATGACGTTCTCGAGAACAATGGAAGCGGCCGGCGCGGTTTCAACTACCAGAGTCCGAGTAGGAGCAGGCGGGTACTGATGTGAAGAAGGCCGAGGAGGTGTCGCGGGTTTACCGCCGAATCCTAGTTTATCCATCATTGAGGTGTATGTGGTCAAAGGTACGGGTGAATTTAGCGGTTGGAGACGGTGCTGTGTCGTGGGGGCCAAAGGGGGGGGACAAAAAGGGGGCCATAAAATGAGGAGGGACAATGATTACGTAACCAAGAGGCTTGATCGTGCTTGTGGGGTGCATAATGGCCGCAGGATCGGCAGCTGTGCTTGGAAAAGCTACTGAGCGGTTTGTTTGTTGAGCAGGAAATCCATCAACTATACCAGATACACCTGGAACTTAACAGAAACTGTAAAATATGCTAGTACTATTGTCGACAGTGTGTTTATGCCAATAGAGCCTATCAAGTCGTTAAAACCAGGCTCATAATTAGTCTCCTGCATGAATATAAAGTTCCTCCATAATGGTAGCAAATACTTACTTGGCTAAGAACTCATCTGCCCACTAATGGCTGTCAGGTATGTATCATGTCGGGATTCAACACCAGTGCCAATGAGGACACATTCTAATCTCAATAGTAACGCGCCCATGAGCTTAGATTAAGGTTAATGTAAATGAGGGGAATATTATCAAGGTTTATGGGCGCCCCACACTCGGGCAAGAATTCGTCCCCATGCGGGTCTGTTTCTGTGTAGCTTGCCAGCCTATTATGGATGCGCATGACGCAGCACCAAACTCTAACCCTCTTGCTTTCAGAATACCCACAATTGGAACAGCCTCAATCTGGACCTTGCGCTTGCAGTTGCGGCGGTCAAAATGGGATCGCTGAGGCGCGACACCGTGAAAAGTGTAATTCTCGCTCTGATCAACTATATTAAATATTTTTTTCTACCGGGCCCGCATTGCTAAATTCCATAGTGCTCTAGTGTATGCTCGTCACCGCAAACAGTGGCTTCCACCTCATGCTATCGATATAGAAATATGTGAGGTAGCTCCCCTAACCCTACCTAGTGCATGAAGCTGCGTAGAGTATAAATAGCGCGTACGTAAAAGTCATAGTATCCAACTTATACTCTCTTGTATATTTGGTTCAACCTTAAGTCATACCCTCTTACCCTTGCATTGTATGAACTCTATTTCATAGGAAATTACATCGGCTTTCGAGACATTGGCATTGCGATAAGCATCGCAGGAACAAACCTTAAATCCTGAACTGGTAGTTAAGACCGGCGCATTTCGCCTGAAATGAGACCATGGATCTCCCGCTACCACTCGAGGTTTTGACTTTGACAAACCCACCCACATGCCGTGGTTGGGTTCGTTATGCAGACTCGGCAATTGCAATCATTAAGCTTGTAGCTGCTGGAGTATTGCCATGTTCATTGGAAAGGCTCTCTGAATTGGAACGCTCAGAGTTGGTTGTGTCTGGTAACGTGTTTGTGATAAAGGAATCTAATGTTCGGAGGTGGACTGACGGTAGAAAATGGTCTCCATCTCGGACGCTGAATCAGTTTATGTTGTATCGAGAGGTCAAGAGTAGACAGCCCATCAGAGGAACCGAATCGGAACCGACAAGCCATCGGATTCCTCATGGTCTGGAATATGAGCTGTATGGACCGCTCGACCGTGGCTTTGATTTTACCCCCGGTGGCTTGTTTAAGAAATCTTTCTGTGCGTACAACCCGGTAACATTGGAGACGTACAGGCTGATAAATTACTACCGGCCTGATGATGTGTTACAGGGCGTCGTCCCCATTCTCACTGCGCCTACTCTTTTGCCCTATCTGCCCAGCTATCGCGACGAGAGTATCGACTGTATCAAGGCAAAAGTAGGGTCATGAACCAGGGAAAGCGCTTTTATTCTCTGCCGGCAACCGGCGGCGCCAACTGGGGGAGTAGACACACACAGCCGCTCTGTACAAAAAGAAAGAAAACACCGGGGAATACGTATTCATAGCCACCGATCTCGAAACTCCATACACAACATAGACATGGATATCACACTCACACCTGCACATCCACGCCTCGATAGCTAGACATGTATATAATGAATTTTTTCTGCCCCTTTCAAACTCGAGAATTTCTTTCTCTAGCTCTGTATATAAACACTAACTTATTAGACGGTGCACCTCTTCCTGGAGAGAATACGAGTCGCTAATGCTTCCAGCCCTTCATGGTCGGAACCTCTGCATCTGTCCCAGAGGGAAAGTGGGCACGGAACTTTCGAGACCCTCATCGATCGTTAAATATCTATATCGGCAGATGCCACTACGTATACAAGACACTCTCCCTAAGCCGTCTCCACAGGTTGGTTTTAGTCGAGATAGAAATCAAGCTCCTCAGCAGTATGGTTATAAAGGCGTTATAAAGGTGATCTGATTAACTGCGTGTCGTGTTCTTCGACTCGCTACACAATAAAAGCCGGCGAAACCCAAAACTGCACTCTTAGTCTTTATACGTTTATATTGGACCAGCTGATCACGTTGGTTTGGCTTGGAATCAGCATCAAAACGGGCAGCCACCATGAACCTACCAGTGGGGAAATCCTCAAAAACGCCATCGCTGCACTACACGTTGTTTTTTACCTTCTCTAGATCTCAGCAATAGTTTAACCTGTGCTAAAGCTACACTAAAGGTACCAAGAGTATTGGTATATAAATAAATGGTTAGGCTACTCTCCTGCGCTTGGATGGTGAGTCTGTCAAATCTATCACATAAAGGGCTTTCAACTTGCTCAAGTTTGCGTCGTGAAAATGGTCTAGTCTCTTGCCTGTTTTCACTGAGTCAATTATACGGAGCAGCCAGAGGGCTTTCTCGACAGGGCGCGGGGCTCTGTGAAAATGCAACAAGAGGCAGCCTTTAGGATACTGGCTTAGCGTGTCATCGCGCCTTTGGCGACGAGGTGTAAAACTGACATAGTCAGGGCGCGCCTTAAAGTCAGCGCACACAGACGATTCGCCTTCATACTTGCCTTCAACATAAGTCTTGTAGCAAGGTTCCCAGGTTGCAAGGAGGGTTTGCATCACAAAAAGTACATCGTTTTGGATATGCTTTGCCGCGTAAAAGAATGCCAAGGGTGTTTCGCGGGCAGCCATGGCCACAATTGCGCGGTTCGACTTGAAGTTGGGCGCAGAGCTCAGCGCAAGACCGTTTTCACAAACAGCGGTCTCAACCAGCTTGCGGTTGGTATTACGGAGATGGGACGAGGCGAACCTGAGCAGTGATCCCTCTTTTGCCACCGCATACATCATGATGCTCGCATTCTGGCGCGCAGTTTTCGGGAAATGCTCAACCGAATCTGGATTGACGTCAACAAGATCCTTGAGAAACTTGGGGCTCTCTTGGAGCATATCTGACATATACTGAGCGGCAGTAGGATTATTTTTGACAGCGAGTTTGACCAGTTCGGCGTCATGTCGAAATTCCTGGCCGACAAGGCGGAGGTTGGCGCCGTCTTGCGCTACAAACTTCTTGACCAGTTCGGTATCATCCCGTAACAGGGTGTATGTGAACATTTGATAGTCTTTTTCCATTGCTATCTCTATAAGCTTGCGATCTCGAAGAAGACGCTCAGATAACGAAGAGTAGCAGGTGGGGATGTACTCTATTACTCGGGTCATAAACTCGAGGTTATTGAGGAAGTGAGCTGGCATATACTGGACAGCTAAATACCTGTGTTTCTTGATGAGTAGTTCCATTATTTCATTGTCGTGAAAAAATGCCGGATCGAGCTTGGAGGGGGCCGCACCGTGCTGTACAGCCAGCAGAGTAAGGTCCCGGCGTTTGCGGAGTTTTCGCGACCCACAGGCGATCAAATTACCGGAAACCATCACTATTTCACACCGCATCAGTTCTGGGGAAGAAACCCGAGGGGATTTACCTGTTTGGTGCGCAATGGCCAACTTGACGAAAAGGTTGTTTCTCTGGCAGTTTTGCCGAAATGTCTCGTCAATGCAGAGATATTTCCCTTCATCGTACCATGCAGCACGAATAAACATCAGATCCACAATATTCGAGTGGGCGTACAGTGTCTCGAGGATGTGCGATTTGGCCCCGTATGGGTTGAGGTCTTTCCAGGCATGGTCGCTAGTAAAAACGGCGTAAAAGCTCTTGGAAACAAGTGCCAGACGACAGTAGATGAGGGGGTTTATAGGCAAGAAGCTCTGGATTTTGTAAACAATCTCCAGTGGAATCTCCAGCGGAACAGTTGACATGAGATGATGCGTGATCAAAGCAAAAGCCGTCCTCTCGGCACATTTATGGTCTTGAGCTTTAAGGTTATTATGGGATTTAGGGGGTGTAAATAGAGTAGAATGGTGTGATTGTTGAATTTCTGGGGATGAGGTTATTGGTTATTGGTTAATGGCTGGCCTATAGAGGTTGATGAGTGGAGAGTGGGTCCGTGTGGGAGGCAAGGGAGGGAGGCGAGTGAGGAAGGCTTGATATGGAGGGTGCTGCAAAGAGGGTGCTGTAAAGAGGTTTTTATATAGTTGAGTGGTCCAGGCTGACCGTAGCTAGTCACTAATTGACTGGTAGTATACGACCGGCTTGACTGGCAATATACTGGCCCGCTAGTACATGGACCCGCTAGTACGGACCCGCTAGTACATGGACCCGCTAGTATATGGACCCGTTAGTATATGGACCCGCTAGTACAGACCCGCTAGTATATGGGCCCGCTAGTATAGGGACCCGCTAGTCACGACCGAGTGGTCCCCGAGTGGTCCCCGACCGGTTCCAGACTGGTCAACCGCCTCCACCGCCTAATCCACCAGCACAACAGCTCACAGTTTGGTCCACGCCCACCAGTCCACTCCCTCACTTAACTACATAACTCTACTTGGAATCCTCATTATCATGGAATACATTCAGCCCGAAACTATTGCCAAAGTTGCAGTGACGGGTCAAATCCTTGCCCAAAGTGGCAATCTCCTTGCGGTCCTCATCATCAAGCTGGACATAGTCGAGGTTGCTGGCAATACGAGCAGGAGTAACGGATTTGGGAAGAACAATCGTCTTGCGGTCAATGCCCCAGCTAATTACAACAGTGGCAGTGCTGGTGTTGTGCTTCTTGGCGATCTTCTCCAAAACAGGGTTATCGAGATCACCGCGGCCAAGAGGGCAGTAGGCCTCAACAGCAATCTTCTTGGAATGGCAAAACTCAATGAGCTTGTCCTGGGGAAGCTTGACGTGGAGCTCGACCTGGTTAGCAGCAGGAACAGTCTTGGTTGTAGGAGCATCGAGCAGCTTGGTCAAGTTCTTGATATCAAAGTTGGACACACCAATAGCACGGGCTTTATCCTTGGGCAACGATTGCATCTTGTTGTAGGCCTCGACAAAGTCAATGGTCTCATCGAGCTTCTGGTCCTTGATAGCAAAAGGCCAGTGCATCAAGTAAAGGTCAACATAGTCCAAGCCGAGGAGCTCAAGCGAAGTCTCGAGACCCTCCAAGGGGTTGTGGAACTTGTCAAGCCAGAGCTTGGTGGTGACGAAGATCTCCTCGCGAGGGACACCGCTGTCACGAATGGCCTTACCAACGGGACCCTCATTTTTGTAAATCCAAGCGGTATCAATGTGACGATATCCATTCTTGAGAGCGGCCAAGACAGCAGTGTAGGCGTCCTCAGGAGAGCTTTCCCAGGTTCCAAGGGCGATAACTGGGATCTTAGCTCCGGTGCTCAAAGTCTCGGTGGTAGTTGCAATAGCGTTTGCCATGATGTTGACAAGAACCGGCCAGCTCGGAGGGCTTATATACGGTGGCATGCATGAACCCAGCCTTGATGGGGAAGCGCCGAATTGGGTACGATCCGTGCCAAGAAATTAGTGATTCTAGTGGCGATAGCTATTTGCAACCGAATTCAGTATTTTTCAACCAGATTGTGGCCGTTTTTCAAGTGAAAACGTCAAACCGCAAACCTGGCTCTATTGCGTCATCATGCATACGCACCCCGCTATTTTTCATCGAGCCAAATGAGTTGACGGGTCGAAACATGGCCAGAATTTAGACACTATTGAGGTTTATCAACAGATCGCAGCTCGTATACCATAAAACCCCTCGGAAAACCAACCTCTCTCAACAGACTTTGCCCCCTTGCCGTTCTGGTAGGTGCATATCACGCAATACTCGAGATCGGTGGAACTTTTGCGAAGTTTTGACTTTGGTGATTCGGTAGTTTCAGTATCCGGGTGACCAGGGAAAAAGCCCAATTCTTCATTCGCGTCAACAACTGAGGCAGAGCCCATGACCAATTCGTCCATGCAGTTCAAGGAGATCGCGGACCCCACAGAAACGTTTCAGCAAAACGCAGATGAGTGGAAAAGACACATTGAGCTCGAGGCATATGTGAATAGAGAGCTGCGGCTCAATACGCTACTGCCATGCCGTTACTGGGGCTGTTTTGTGCAAGACGAAATGGTCGCCAGCTGCAGGGCTTGTGTGAGGACAGCAATTGTAAATGGAATCACGGGGAAAGAGGCATGTATAGGCAATGTATATACTGCACGCAAGGCTCGTGGCAATGGTTACGCCAGCCATCTTCTTTCTGCCGTGACTGAGACTCTCACCAAAGAGTGTATTCTGGTGACTCTGTGGAGTGATGTAGGGGATTTCTATTCCAAGTTTGGTTACAAGATGATTGCCGATACAAAGAAATTGACCATTGAAGTCTGTTCTCAAGAATGGCCCTCACAGGTACAGCCAGTGGGCCAGGATCAGCTGTCTGGCATCGTCTCGAGACACCAAGGGGTCTTGGAGCGAAAGCTTGGGCCGGACCAGGTAGCAATAAAGCCAGAGACCTATATCTACAACTACTGGATACAAGAGTCCCTTGCCAATTCTGAGATTCTTGGCCAAGTGCTGCCAGATATTTGGGGTGCCACTGTAAACGAATCGTGGTGTCTCTGGTGTTATGACTTGGGCAGAAGCAAGTCGCTCATACTCCTAGCAATGGACGGTCCTCAAGCAGATCTTTTGGTCGCGGCGGCCCACCACACTGCCAGTAGCTTAGGCCTTGCTCATATCGAGACATATCTAGAGTCGCTCATCACCAGTGACCCGGCAGCACTTGGGGGTAAGGTTGAGCCCAGGCGTTTATCTTTGCCCGCATATATCTCAAAGTATCAATGGGTTTATCCCGGTAGGTACGCATGGTTTTAGGATGTAGGTTTTAGGATTTAGGATGTAGGGTTTTAAGATGTAGTAGGTGTTAGCGTGTTTGATATCCAGATTCACTGTGATTAAGTAGAAAGCGATACGCAATATCCTAACAGATTACCTCTTATCGCCTGTCGGGGTACTAGGGCCTGCTAGTTTGAGCTCTAGCAGATCCACTAAATTTCGGTGTCAAGCAAAACCCGATGCCCAATAATATACTAGATTCCATTCGAAAAGAATGTCGGTGGGCCTATAATCGCCTCTAATCATCTAGAAGACCGACTTTCACCGAGCTTACATTAATGCGACTCTCGGAACGGTATAGCTGGGTTTTAGGCTCCGTAGGCCAAGGGATCCAGTCGAATTATTGCCTACGTACTGGATATGCCATAATAAAGCCCAAGAATAAAAAAGAAGTCATGAATAGCGCCCCCATATCGCCAGATATGATTCAAACAACGTTTGCAGAGAGAAACAGGCTGATGGCCAGGGCCAGAACCGCTTACACCAAAGGAGACAGGGCCCTTGCAAAACAGCTGAGCCAAAAGGGCAGCAAACAAACCCTGCAAGCCAAAGCGTTGGTGCTCAGGGCCGCCCAGCAAGTATTCTGGAGAAATAATGCAAACAGACGGCTCAGGCATGAAGTGGATCTGCACGGTCTCTATAGTTTTGAAGCATTGAGCGCACTAGCGGTGGTTCTTCGGCTGGCAGTGAGTCCGTATCGCGTGATCACGGGGATCGGTATCAACTCGCAGACAAGCCCCAAGCTAATAAAGTCTGTGCTTGACTTTTGCCATTCGCATGGCTACAAGTATTCATTCGACGCTTTTAATGGCGGTGTGATTGATATTTATTTGCATACTCGGCGACAGCGATAGGTTGCGTTACCCCAACTCATCATCATGAGTTGGGCCTCGCAGTGGGCTCACCACCAAGTATAGCGGCATGCGCATACAGCATTCGCAAAAGCCGTCAGATATGGATGCGCAACGTCGGGTCCATTTTACACTAGCCTTGGCTATCTCTATGCTACCATCAGGTCATTGCTCTAGAGCTCATCCCTGAAACTACTGTCACTGTAAACTTATCGGCGATTGTCGGAAATAGACGGCGATGCCAAACACATAGAGCGGCTTGCCAATATAGAAAGCCCATTTGAGCAGCCTCTGTGATTGGAGATACCCATATAATGAGTTGCTCAGTAGGCATCGAGATTGATGGTCAAATAGTTCAGTTGCGCTATCCGTTAAAAACAGGTTCAGAACCATCTATTTTGTGGCAATGGCTCTGCATTTCCAATGACAGCTTTGTGCATTGAGTAGAGGTTGTAGGTTCAGAGGTTTAGGTTGAGAGGTTGTAGGTTGAGAGGCTGTAGGTTCTAGGCTGAAAGGTTATAACTTGAGAGGTTGTAACTCGAGTAGATGCCGCATGTCTGGTGGTAAAGGAAGCGCTCACTTCACTAGATCCTACATGTTCCTATATAGTTATAGATCAGCTTTACAGCTTGGACTTGGCATAATAAGCAACAACAAGAAGAACTATCCACCAGCCGCGTGCGAAAATCCTACGGACAATCGAAGGGCGCACAGGGCCGTGGCGGGGCCACCATACACCAATGGGAACGGCACCTTTGGCGAGGAAAGACTGCTTCTTGGGGGTATACGGCGGGTACCGGATACTGAGAAAGGCCTCGAGGTACCCCGGCTGCTTCATGACCGGCTTTTCGTGAGTAAAAGCATCAAAGCCAAACTTGCCATGGTACGCGCCCGATCCAGAGTTGCCCACGCCGCCAAACGGGATACAAGGGGAGGCACCTTGCAAGAGAGTATCATTCACTAACAAGCCACCGGTGCGAACGACCTCAAGTTTCTTGATAAGTTTCTTATCCTTTGAGAAGATGTAAAAGGCAAGAGGAGTATCGTGAATTCTAATAACGGGGAGCACCTCGTATGCACTGCGAACAGTGACAATGGGCAGGATAGGTCCAAACAGCTCATCCTTCATGAGGACATCGGTAACTGTGACATCAGAGACAATGGTCGGCGGGTAGAAGAGCGAGGCCTTATCTGGTTTCCCCCAGGCTAGCTCGACTGTACCCTTTGATTCGATAACGAGGGAATCGGCTCTATCCCAGAGACGCCCACTAACGATATGAGCAAAGTCGGGCGAGTCCTTGGTGAGGTTCGGGTAGGACCGTTTGAGGGCAGCCTTGAGCTCCTCGACAAACTTGACCTTGACTGCTTCTTCGACCAAGACGTAATCGGGAGCAATGCAAGTCTGGCCAGCATTGACAAACTTACCCCAAACAATCCGCTTAGCCGCCAGTGCCAAGTCCGCAGTGTGGTCCACCACGACGGGGGATTTTCCACCGAGCTCAAGCAAGCACGGGGTCAGGTGCTCTGCTGCAGCGCGCGAAACTATCTTGCCTACACCCGGGGAGCCGGTGAAGCAGATCTTGTCGAATTTCTGCTTGAGAAGTTCCGTGGTCTCGGGAATTCCACCGGTGACAACCTGAAAGTACTGGGACGGGATGGCCTGCTCCAGAACCTGCATCAATGCTTCACTCGCGTGGGGCACCACCTCGCTCGGTTTCACTACAATCACGTTACCAGCGGCAATGGCATTGATGATGGGCGCGGCAACACAAAGCAGCGGGTAGTTCCAGGGTCCGATAACAAGCACCAGCCCATAGGGTTCCTTGACGAGCTGGGGCCCTCCGGCGGCCATCTTGAAATCGAATGGGGTCTTTTGAGGCTTGACCCATTGATCAATGTTGTCCAGGGCCGTCTTGATCTCGGCTAAGATACCGGTGACCTCGAGCAACGATGTCTCGGTAGCGCAGCGGTGCAGGTCTTTCTCGAGAGCGGCAGCAAGCAGTTGCTGGTTGTCGTAAATTGAATAATAAATGTTACGGATCAGCTCCTTGCGCAGGTCCACCGGAAGAGGTCCCTGGGTGCTGGTGTTGCGCACTTTGTCGACTTTAGCGGCAATTTCAGCAACTTTATCAAACGAGCGAACTCTTAAATCGGAAAATTGAGCTACAGTCATGGAAGAGAAAACACTCGGGGCACCCAGAGCTCCAATTTATAAATCAAAATGTGGGGGCACCTGGCATATGCACCCTAACCCTCACCGGGCCGCTGTGTGCAAGCCGTGAAATTGAAAAGTGAGTTGGAGGGTGGCGAGGGTGGTGAGGGATTGAGAAGCTTAGACATTCTGGAGCCGTTGGCTCGGCCGTCATTGCCACTTTGTGTCACTTTGTTGTCACTGTGCCACTTTGTGTCACTTTAATGTCACATTGTGCCACTTTGTTGTCCCTTCCTTACCACTTCCCACTCTTGCCAATTGTAAAACTAAATACACAAAGATACACAAAAGCCTATCCATTATTTATACTTTGATTGTATCAGCTTAGCGATAGTTTGCAGCTGGATGTTGGAGGTACCCTCGTAGATTGTACCAATCTTTGAATCCCTAAAGAATTTCTCCAGGTTCTCCTCTCTAGTGAACCCAACACCTCCCATCCAGTCAACAGCGGCACTGGCAGCCTTTTGCGCAATCTGGGAGCAGTACAGCTTTGCCATCGCCGCTTCTTTTGTAAAGGGGACGCCTTCCTCCTTGAGACGGGCAGCATTGTAGAGCAGCAATCTGGAGGCCTCAATTTCCGTGGCAATCTGACCAATCTGGAATTGCATGCCCTGGAATGTACCCACAGCCTGACCAAACTGTTTACGGTCAACGGTGGTGTACTCGACAGCGCGATCAAAGGCGCCCTGAGCAAGACCCACCATCTGGGCAGCGATACCGATCCGGCCCTCGTTGAGGCATTCAATGGCGATCTTGTAGCCCTTGCCAACCTCACCGAGAACGTTCTTCTCGGGAACAAACACATCGTCAAAGTTGATCACGCACGTGCTCGACGCGCGGATTCCGAGCTTCTTTTCTTTTTTAGCAATGTTGACGCCCATGTCCTTATCCACAACAAATGCAGTGATACCACGGTATCCCTTTGAGGGATCAACGTTTGCAAAGACAATAAAGACATCGGCCTCATACGAGTTTGTGATCCACATTTTGCTTCCGTTTAGAACATAGCCGTCGCCCTTTTTCTCGGCGCGGGTTTTGAGAGCAAAGGCATCGCTGCCGGCACCGCTTTCAGAAAGGGCAAAGCTACCGAGGCGGTTCTCTGCCAACCCCGGAAGATAGCGCTCCTTGAGGTCCTGTGAGCCCCAAGTACGAATGCAGGTGTTGACCAAAGTGTTGTGCACATCATTCATAACCGACACGCTGGGATCGATCTTGGCCAATTCCTCCACAACCAAGATAGCAGAGGTGAAGCTGGCGCCAGCACCGCCCAGCTCTTCGGGGGTTTCGATGCCCATGAGACCGTTCTCAAACATGGCGCTGATGATGCTCGAGTCCATGTTCTCGGCCTCGTCCATCTCGCGGACTTTGGGGCCAACCACCTCCTGGGCAAACTTGGCAACAGACTCGCGAAACATGTCTTCCTCCTCGCTGAACGTGTTTAGACTGTTGATAGCGCGTGTGAAACGCGGAGCTACTGAGCGCTGTTGTGTGCGCACAGAGCGCGCTGCGATTCGGGCCAACGAGAGCATCTTGGAACGCCTAGAGAGTATGCGGGGTATTTATATGGGGTAGCGCGCACATGCTTGGGGAGGTTATGGGTTAGGTTAAGGGTGCGGGTAGCTACTGTAGGGCCAATTGTGGGTTGAATGTGGTTGGATATGGGCGTTCAAGGGGTATTGCTCTTACGAGTACGACAGTGAGCTGGCACTGCTTGGTGTTTGCAAGATATAGTGTGTTAGCGGCAGCTTGACCTCGGGTCTGGTGGCACGTTGACATGACGACGGCCGACGACGGTTGGTAGGCAGGCTCTGAGTAAGGCAGGGTCTTGAGCGGATGAGTGACGAGAGTAGCGAGGGAGGACAGAGGGATGAAGGGAAGGGAGGAAAGAAGGGAGGGGGGATTCCCGAGGTGAGAGAGAAGGTTGATGTCTATGTAGTGAGTTAGTTAAAGAAGTAACAAGGGTGACCAAGAACTGATACGCTCTGAGGCTAAAGCAGCTCTGGAGACGGCGCTGATACAGCTCTGGCTCTATAGAGCTCTGGCCTCCTAAGAACCTCAGGTACAATCAAAACACTCTTCATCAAAACAACCACGTTCTATATACAATATTTTAGTCTCTCACCCAGCTAGATCTTGTGTCTTTGGTCCTTGGCAACGTGGAAAGGACTCCAGATTCCTCTGACACTTTCGTTATGGCTCTCAACAGCGCGGTTATACTTTTCGAGTTTCGCGCCGCTGGCGTTCTTCACAACATCGATCTTCTCGAGGATCTTTGAGGGCGACATATTACGCACGCAGACAGGCTTGGTGTTGCCGTTGGCGTAGAATCCTTGTACGAGCGGGTGTCCGCTTTCCTGCTTTACGCGAAACTCAATTTTGGGGTTTTGAGCGGCGATTTTCTTGAGATCCTTCTCCAACAGCTCCCGCATACCTTTACTTGAGCCTCCCCAGTTGCAGAATCGTAAGAGGATGGTATTGCACGGCTGGGAAAATAGCCCCAGACCGTTTTGTACTTTGGAAGCCACCTGGCGCGGTACTTTGAGCGGCATTTTGTGTATTTGGTTGGCTGTGTAGGATTTGCACTTGGATTATGTCACCAAATGCGATGGGTGAGCGATGGGTGAGCAGCGATCCGGGGCCTATCCTGGGTCTAATTGTCTGAGAGGCGGTGGAGGTGGAGGGATTGAGGGATTGAGGGATTGCCGTTTCAAGAAAAGTATAGAATAACCATACAACCAAACCGGTTCCTGATTCAACAGTCCTCGTCTGGCCCCGCCTGCCCCGCCTGGCCTCGCCTGGCCTTGCCTGGCCTAGCCTGATCCTAGTCTTTCGGTTGGAGACAAGACCTCTGCTACAGGCACCCAATTTTTCTATTTTTTTGTCTAAGCATATCGATATTTTTTCTTGGGCCATGGCAAAAAGAGAATTCGATGAAATTGAAGTAGACGTTGCAGCTCCCACCCCTAAATCCAAAAAGGAAAAGAGATTGGAAAAGAAGGGAAAGGTGGTGGACAAGGATCAACCCGAACAGGAAAAGAAACCCAACCCCCATAAGCGTAGCGAGTTTGGCGTGTGGGTTGGTAATTTACCATTTTCCGTGGACAAAAAAGAGCTCACCACCTTTATTCTCGATAATACCGGTCTGAATGAGGACGATCTCACCAGAATTCACCTCGATCAGAAAAAGGGGTTCGCCTATGTCGATACCAAAACCGCAGACCAAGCAAAGGCTATCATGGTTTTGAGTGAACGTGATCTGGGTGGACGCAATGTGCTCATCAAGGGCTCCAAGCAGTTTGAAGGTCGCCCCTCAAAGGAGGTTAGGGAACAGAAAAACCCTCCCACGCGTGTTTTGTTTGTGGGCAATTTAAGCTTTGAAACTACAGACGATGAACTCGAGCAGCAGTTTCAGCACTGCGGTGAGATTCAGCGTATTCGCACTGCCACTTTTCAGGATTCAGGCAAGTGTAAGGGGTTCACCTTTATCGATTTCGTAGATGTTGAATCTGCCACTAAAGCCCTGAGCGATAAGCGCTGCAAGAAGCTGAATGGCCGCGTCCTGCGTATGGAGTATGGTGAGGACCGTTCTCAGAGAAAGCCCAAGCGTCACCAGGAAGAGCGACCGGCCCGTGATAGAGGCGACCACGAACAGGGGGACTGGAACCAAGGGTCTCGCCACCAAGACGACAGCTATCACAGCAATCAAGAAACTTACGAAGCTCCAAAGAAAGAACGCCGCCCCGCTCAAGACCCTGAAGAGCGTCGTGCTATGCGAGAAGCAAGACTTCGTAACCGTAAACCTACCCCTGGTCAAGCACTGGCGAACGCTCAAAGAGGCAAGGTTAGCGCTGCGCCTAGTGGCAAAAAGATTACATTCGATTAGTATTTATAGCATTGATAATATTGGGACTGAAACGGTTCTAACAGGGCAAGTGAGGGCAGGTCGGCTACTGTATTTTGACGATCTTGACTTTGAGGTATCTGGCTAATAACTGTGGACTCTCCTGAAGCTGTAAACCACCTAAAGATTTCAACAGCCTACAGCTTTCACCCACTTACACTTACAGCTATCGACTCTAGACCTCAACTCACGCTTTGCTGGCCCCAAAACACACCAAATCCGGTCAAAAAAGCTTAATTGCAAACATACAAGGCGATAAGCAACTGAAAACCAGCACCTCAAAAGCTTAATAGAGCTGATCCCACTCACCAACATGAAACCTGCTCAGCCACCGTAAAAAGGAGCCCAGCATTGGTACTGCGGTTACCAGACTCTAGCAATTATGTCAATACTTGGCGAATGTACCGCGCACCCCCCAAAATCGTGTTGGCTGCAACTAAAGACACGACTTATCCCTGCATGTTGACGCATTGGGCCATGTCTCAGTTTACCTGCATGCGGAGACTACATATACCCCCAGAGCGTATCAAGAAAGCACATGAGCTTCAAGTCCCCAAACACACACGTTGTTTACCGCTCCGAGAAGAACTATCTCGCAGCGGAGGTTTACACGTACGCCAATCGCCCTAAACTGCTTCCATGTAGCGATCTGACGCGGGACCAGAGGTGGTTCTTTACGTGTGTACGGCGCCTCAGATTAAGTACTTTACCGCAATGGCTCTGGGCAGACACGCTGTGCCTATACATTGAGGACGGTCAAGTGAATGACTGGCTAAATGATTACCTTTTGGAGCAGTATTATCCATCTTTTGGTATATTTATCACGGATCTCCTCGAGTACCTTGACTATGACGACGTGTTTATTCGTGAACTTCGCCATCTGGGAGGCATTGGCGGCACATACTCTGATGGGCCCGTTCGCAGATGGTAGTACGAGCCCCAGCCGCAACCTATACTAATTGCTGCTTATGCCGGTGAAACATGGACTCCAATCGCCGGTAAAGTGACGTCACCGAGTGCTACCTGAGTCAAGGAAGACTTGCCTGCCAATAATTGTGTCGACTGGAGCGTGCGGGTCTCCCTAAAGACTACCTGAGCTCGCTATGTTCACCGCTAAGGATTTCTCAGACAAAATGCTACCTTGTGTGAAGACATATATCCGTGAACTGCCACTCTCTGGGCTACATGGGCGTTTTTTGGGTGGTCACCCTCTGCCAGCATATCAAGCACGATGATATTGACGTTTTGCTCAATATTTACTTGAGAGGCAGGAATTCCCCAAACTATGAAACCTTTGTGCCAGATATTGTCGGGTTTTTAGACCCTGAAACTGGCGAGCCTAGCCCTTGAGCCTGATAATTCTTTGATGTAAACTACAAGGCTTCACTCTAGCTTCACTCTAGTCCCAACCATTATCTGGTCTCTATTACTTGTATTCTAGAGTATCTGCCTAATATCTATTGCCACTTTGTTAGGAAGCTCATCTCTGTCTTTTCGGCTATATTAACATGAAACGCGTTCCATAGAGATATTGAGCAAACGCGTATACCAGATTAGCTCCGTATCATCTATCGGAAGCAACCTGCTGCTTGACACATCTTAGCAGCGTTAGCGAGTTTTCAAGCGCGGTACCTTGCGTTGACAAACGGAGCTTTGCTCAACAATTTTCTATCAAAAGGAGCGGAGTTTATTACAAATGCTCAATATTCCTTTATGATGTCTCAAACACGGACGGGGCCGCTATCACACACGGACACCATTCTAGATCTTCCCAGGCACGTACCGTCTAGCACTTCAAGGCAGCCAGATTAGCCCAAGTGAATGGGAACACAGCTACCCAGACCTCTTGTTAAAACTCTAGTAACTGTAGGATATCCTCCTCGTATCCTCGCTGTGCATTTCATAGATTATCGAACGCATGTCTCAGCTTCAGAAATATATTTTGCCTCAGGAGTTATAAAAGACCTTGAGAAGCCAATGACCCTGAGAAGCCAGTAACCCCTAAAATCGAAATGTGCCTTGAAACTAAATGTATGAGTGCCCACGATTGGGTCGCACTCGAAAAGTACCCCTACAGCAATCGCCCTCGGCTCCCGAAATGCGTTGTTAACCATAAGAGCGGGTACCTGTTCACAGACTGGCTAAGTACTTGTCTCCGCAAGCTGCGATTCAGCGGTTTGCCCACGTGCTTGTGGGTCGATACTATATGCCAAGCGCCTGTATCGTTTAAAATGGAAAAACAGCTCAATGAGTACCTGAAGGGTAGAAAAGAGTACCCAAGCGCACACGATTTTGTCTTGTACCTTTTGAGAGAGGGCAAGTGTGATGATGAGACAGTCAATAGCGTTCTTGAGTGTGGAGGGTTTCAGCAAAGAGTACATACCTGTGCAGAACAAAAGTCTGAGCAATCAGAAGAAATGAGGGAACATCGTAAGGAGGAAGAACGAGAGGAAACGTCCAAGCAGGTGACAAAGGTCAAGCAGGAGCGAGAGCCCAAGAAGGAGCGAGAGCCCAAGCAGGAGCGAGAGCCCAAGCAGGAGAGCGAGCCCAAGCAGGAGAAATCCTGAGATGTAAAGTAGAAATTAAAGCTAGCGGTATAGTTATCTATACAAATTCATCAATACAAATATCTCTATAGATGTCTACACACCTACACCTACACCTACACATTAATCAACACATGGCTTCTTCGGGGGGAGAGCCAAGTTGCATTGGCTCAGTAAAAACGTGTTCTTTAGCGGCAATATACTCGGTTGCTGTCCCGGACTGCTTTCTCATGACGGGACTATTTGCATTTGGATTGAAAACAAGTCTTGTGACATCAGGTCTCGAATAATGGCCTACTGGGTCAGCGGCAAACTTAGCGCATGTAATTGCGTCGGGGTTAAGTGTGGCAATCAAGAGTCCTTCTTCATGTTCACCTAGCGGTTTAGCCAGTTCACCTCCATCAGGGCCATAAATACGCGCATGGCCACCACCCGGCGCTAGCAGGTTTTTCTTGGTCTCATCAATACAGAGAGCTTCATACATTTCAGTGGAAACTGTAGCACATGGTGCAATAACAAAGCATTGGCCTTCTGCAGCGTAGGTGCGGGAAGCAGCAGTGTTGACCTCTGGGCCGAGTGCAGCAGTGGCCTTTGTATAGACACTAAAAGAGGGCCACGCGGCAATATGAATCTCCTCGTGCTGAGAGTACATGGCGTAGCGTGAGAGGGGCTGCAAGTGTTCCCAGCAGCACAGAGCTCCGATGCGGCCAAGGGAAGTCTCGTAGGTTTTGAGAGAGGAACCATCAGATTCACCAAAAATGGTGCGCTCAACATGAGTTGCCTTGAGTTTACGGCGTACACCAACAGTCTCGCCGTGGTTATCGATGATCCACTGTGAGATGTACAGAGAGCCGTGGTCTTTCTCACTAAACCCCAGCACTACTGTGATATTGTGTTGACAGGCAGCATCAGAGATCCTCTTTGCTTGAGCACTATCCAAGACCAAGGAGTTTTGGTGGTACTGGAAAACTAGAGGCATGTTGGCGGCCGGCGAATCGAGCCATAGAAACCATGGGTATCCGGGGATCCAAGTCTCGGGAAACGCAATTAGCTCACATCCCTTTGATGCCGCTTCCCGGATGAGATCAATAGTCTTATCGACGGTTCCCACAAGGTTCATAAAGACGGGGGCTGCTTGCACACAAGCTACTGTCACTGGTTTATTCATGTTCATTTTCTCGGCTAGAGATAGCTCGAGGGTGGACGTGCGCCAATTTATATCGCTTGTACACGCTATCTAATCAGTTGCAGTGTGCATATGCATATGCATGTTCCATGCGCTAGAACATTACCGTTGTGAAGGAAAGGCTGAGGATGTACGACCGTTTGAGGGACAGGGGTTTCAACGGGAGCTAGATCTACTCGCTATCATAGCGGCCCCCAATAGCGACGCTCGCTTCGCTCGCTCTCTTGGCCGAGTATTTATCCATGTACCCCTGCAGTAGCTTAGATTAGGTGTATACGCTTTGGGGGACCCTTTATGGCACTATTATTTGGTATTCTTTGGAATTAAGCAGGGAAAGTGCTATTATCTGGAGTCAGTATAGTCGTTGAATTGCGTACTCTCATTGTGTTGCTCGGGGCGCTGTTTTCTCGACTATCAGATAAGTCAAGTCGTTTCTCCTGTACAGATTAGAGTTGAGTCCCCATTGATAAGGCGTTCTGGATGCAGGGCACTACATACCAGTGCATGAGACCGCAGCTCCGAAGTATAGACCTAGAGTTGACTCCGAGCGTGTTGAGTTCCAGGCACCAATCTTATTATGAACCTAAGAGCTATTTCACCAATTCTAGCATACGAATTCCAAGTCCGAGGGCTAGAATTCAGTCTTTTTAGAGGGGTGCTCGAGACCGCCTGAGCCCACTGGGCAAGGGTTCGGACAACATAGTGTCGATATACTGTCCAATCCCCAGTCAAAAGAAGGTTTCAAAGTGCTCAGTTGGTGAGGATAACTTCAGCTTGCGTAGTGCTGAGGTTCCTTGTTTGAACTGGTTCTTCAGCACTAGAGTAGCTTAAAGTATAAAGGTTTTTTTATAGTGCAAGATGAGCATGTTCATTGAATTCACATAGCTTTAGCAAACGGAATTGGTATCAACCTTCACGGCTGCTGGAACTGGTTACAACAGTGTCTACGTACCATGGGTGCTAATATGAGTATATCCTATAACTTGCTAGTCTCCTCAAGCTGTACGCTCAATATTCTTGGACCGTTGAGCCCACTCAGTCCAGCTACCATCATAAATGAGAGCTGGTTTGGCCAAAAACGGATCAATCGCGTACTTGACAATACAGGCAGTAACACCCGACCCGCACATGCAGATAATCTGTTTGGACAAGTCGACTTGACGATCCTGGAGCATTTGCTTGATGGTTTCAGGCGACTTGTAGTGCCCGTTCTCGAGAACCAGGCTGGCCGGCATGGAGACGGCACCCGGGATATGACCGCTAGGCAAGCCAGCGCGAGGCTCAGGCGCAGCGCCAGTGAATCTATCGGCTGGACGAGCATCGATAACAACATAATTGGGGTCCTTGGCGAGCCCCTCCATCTCCTCAAAGTCGATCCACCGCCCAACCTGCGAGGCCGTGTACGATGCCTTTGTAGGGGGCTGAGGGTCATCTTTCTCCAGTTTGCCGCCCTGTTGAGCGTAATCAGAGAAATTATCAAGCACATAAAGGTTCTTGTGGCCGAAAATCTCAAACATCCAGTACACCCGTGGTGAGCTGAACAAGTTGCCTTGGTCGTAGATAACAAGAGTATCCTCGGGCCTAATTCCTAATTGGGATACTGCACTCTCAAATGTCGGTTTATTGGGCATCATGTGCGGGTAAGGACTTGGGGTTTTGATCTGGTCGAGATCAAAGAAAGCTGCCCCGGGGAGCCGAGACTTTTGGTACTCGGCGGCTCCATCTTTACCGGAATTGGGCATGAACCATGTCGCATCAATTGCTTTGAATGGTTTTAACTTGCCAAGACGTCCGGGAGTAATGAGATTCATAGTGAGATAAGCGTCGAGGGTGAGGAGTCCTTTTAGCACAGAGCTTAGTAGTTTAGATACCAAGAGCTGCTATAAGAGGTGTCTGTTTAAGTTATGGGAAACAGCTAAACCTGACTCTAGTCGGGTGGGCCAGGTACCAATAGGTGCCATAGATACCTCAGTGAGTATGGACTTATCGTCAGTATGGACTTATCGTCGGTATAGGTTCAGTCACTATAGGTACACCTATAAATACATCTATAGATACATCACTGAGGTTCAGTCACTCTAGATTCAGTCACTCTAGATTCAGTCACTCTATACATGGACCTGTATAAACATAAATAGATTAGCTGCGATTCATCTAAATTTCATTCAATTCAAACTCTATGCAGTTCAAGCCTCCACCGTTTTCTCAAGGAATTCTAGTCTTTTTATCCTGAGTTTGGGGAAGTGGCTGTGGTTGTGGTTGCTGGTTGCTCAGCTGCTTGGCGTCCGGCGCTCGTTAGAGTAGTTTGGCTCAGCTTTGTTTCCGAATCAGAGAGATCGCTCGTGGCTGTGCTCAGAGATTCGCTCCGTTCGCTGCCTAAAAGTGGAGAGGGCGCAGGGCTACTCACCACTATAGGCACTTCCTCCTCGAGTCGGGGCGACTGTTGTTGAGCGAGTTGTGGAGACGCACTGTTTTTGCGCTGGAAGTATGGCATCGACTGTGCCGGCCGTAGCGGCGCTTGCAGAGGCTGTGGTTTGCGATAAGTGGTCCGGGTGGAACGATTGCTTGGGTTTTGCTTTCTTGCTGATTTGTCCTTGGGATCAGACCCAATGGATGTGCACACAAAATTGAGAAATCTATCACCATACTCAACACTAGGAATAGCACTGAGCTCGGCTTTTTTATGGCGGAGACCCTTGAAGAACGTTTCTGTGGACTTGCGAAAGTTGTACTCGGTCAGAAAGTCAATGATCCCCACATAATAAATAGTGTCGTTTAGCTCGTCATTAGCCAGAGTACTCTGGTACCCGCCGTGGTCCCGGTAAAACTCATTGTAGGGCGCCCTCCGGTCGTCAGAGAAATCCATCTGTCGCAGGCTCGTGGGGTTTGTGTTGGTTAGAATATTTTGCAGTTCAATAAACTCCTGACGCTCTCGGCGGCTCATGTTGCCGTAATTTGACTTGGAAAACCGTTCTGCTAGCTCCTCGGGAGGCCCAAACTGAATGCAGTGCTTGCGTAGCAACTCAATGGCTCGATTCCCGCGGTTACGGTCGTGGACGCCCACAAGAAACGAATAATCCATGACATTGATTCTTTTCAGGAACCCCACATCTTTCCTCAGCTGCTGTTTAAGCTTTTGTGCGCGTTCAGGGCCCAGCAGAATCCGATTGCCGCCCCTGATCCAGTCCAAATCCTTGTACACTACGGCGCCCTTACAGTCACTAGGCTGGTATGAACGGCCCAGAGTGGATCCCTTGAGGTCGAACCTGGCATGTATTTCGTAAAGTGCCGGGAAAACGTTGTTCATTACCACAAAATGAATCTTGCGGCCCAGCGGTAGCTTGACGCGATGCAGGCCATAAAACTGCGAAATCAGGGTGGAAGGGTTCTTTTCCACATGCTTGTAGTATTCGTAAAGGATTTGACGTAGCCGCTTGTGCTCCGAATGATGTATTGTCTTGATAATGAACCGGTAATCTCGTGAGTAGTAAAAAAACGAGCCCGATTTGCCCGGGCTGCCCAATTCATTGACAATATATTTGGCTGTGAGGCTCATAAGGTAGTCCACCGAGTCCATTCCAAAGAACTCTCGCAGATGTCGAAACACCCACGGCATATAATCTTTAAACTGAAAAAAGCCTGATCCCTGGTCCATGTTGAAGCCGTAGACGGCGGTCTGCTCAAAGTCTGAGGTAGTGAGAGGTCTTTGGACTTTTGCAGTGACATTAGAAACAGCAAATCTGATTCCAGTGAGCATGTTATAGGCGGTGATGAAGTTGCCATGCGATTCGTCGACCTTGACGCCCTCCATGCTCTCATTGAACCCTTCAAATACAAATCCGGTACTCAAATCTACAGTAGTAACGTGAGAAATGTTGGCGTCTTGCTCATTTTGGTCGCTTTTAGGCACCGTTAGCGACTCTTTGGCCTGCTCGGACATGCTGAGTAAGAGGGTCGAATTGGGTTTGCATGTGCTCGTCATTAGCCTTGGGATGGTGACTCTCTGAAGGGGGGTAGGGGGGGTTCAAGGGGTAGGCAGCAGGGGGGTCAAGGGCCGGTGGACATGTTTGAGGTTGATTGGGGGATTTAGATTTAGTGTGTTTCTAGTTAGTTGATATTGGTTCTAGTTAGTTGATATTAGCTCTAGTTAGTTGATATTGGCTCTGGTTAGAGTAGAATGCTTTCAAGAATGCCTTTACTTCTCAACCAGCTAATTCTCCCTTTATTTCTGGCTGCGATACAATTACAACACTCGTAGCTAATTATACATGTTTTAGTCTTATTAAAGCTGCTTTCTCCCGCTTGGCACCATCCATCGCGAGACTCAATTGCTGAATAGAGTGCTGGTACATCTCGAGCATATAATCGAGTTCTTGGATACGGGCGTGGGTGCTTTTGGGCGCAGGAAGTAGAGGAGGCGAGTAGCTAGACACAGGTGGCAGTTTGCGTGTACGGTTGCGGCTCTTGATCACCTCGGTCTTGTATGTTACAGGACGGTTCCTGTTGTGAAGTTTGAGAAACAACCCACAGGCATTACAGAGAGGCTCCCCGTTGGAACCTCTTCTCCACAGCGGCGTTTTCATGGTTTTGCAATTATGGCACACTGAAGATCCATCCAAATGCATGGTCAATCGGATGGGCGAGGAGGTGGGTGCGGAGATGCCATACAATATATACCCTGCGGCTGGCGGGGGTACCTAATCAGGAGCAAGTAAGCACCCTGGGAACTCGTTTTCTTGAATTGTGGGAGAAGAATAGTTAATTGTTGGTTTGTTGTAGCCAGAGGTAGCAATCAGTAGCCCCATGCATGCTTATGCAGCGATAATGCATTCACGAATATCAAAACACGAGATAACGAGTTGGCAGAGGATGTGAGCGTTTAGTGGGTATCCGATATACATCTCTTGCTTTATCATGAGCTAACTCTGGGATTGGCGTAGCGGCGATGATGCGGAGCGGTCTGGATAAATATTGTGGCATTTCCTAATATGCAGTCGTGATTACGCGTGCATCCCCGGCGTAATCAGTAGACAATTACGCAGGCGATTGCAGACGATTGCAGGCGATTGCAGGCGATTACGCACGCGATTACGCAAACTATTACACAGACGATTACGCACGGCTATCGACTGGTCACGTGCATATAGCACACGATAACCCTTTATCCGAGCAAGAGGAACTCAGGGTGGACTCGAGGGTGGACTCGAGGGTGGACCCGAGGGTATTTTTAGTTTTTTTTAGTTTTTTATTGGCGATATATCGAATAATACAGTGGAGCCCCGTACCAAAGCCAGGCTAATGATACACCAGTAGAAACCCCACCTATAGAAACCTCACCAAAGACAACCTATCAAACACCCATCAACCAAATACAACCAAATACAACCACCCACCAACTCAAACACCTACCCAGAAACTACTGGAACCATCGCACCTGGGTGGTCTGCTCACGTGATCGGACCCACCCAGGCAGAGCACTATTAATAACTTTGCGCCCTCGTAGCAGCTTCATACAACAACCAACCACCACACACATGAATACCCCTGCCGATAGTAATACAGCAAAGATCCGAGTGAATGTACGCCGGAGCCCGGAGAAGGATGATATTGAGCTCGAGGTAGAACCACAGCAGAGTATCGGGGCGACCAAGGCGCAGCTTCGGCAGCTGGATCCGGAGTTTGCAGTCGATAAGCTCAAGCTGCAGGAAAAAGAAGTTAATGATGACACTACAATTGCCGAGCTCTGCGCCCTTCACAACGAACCGCTGGTCTTCCACGCTGAGCGGCGGACGATCGAGGTGAGCGTCAAGCGCCGCAAGCGGTGCTCGGCAAACTCCTGCACATCGGCACCATTGCGCGGTGTTGGCGGGTGCTCCAGCTGCGGCGGGACATTTTGCTCAAAACACCGTCTAATGGAACAACACGAATGCTCTGGCTTGCAAGGATGCAAGCAGCAACTACACGACCGCAACGCTGTGCGCCTACAGCAGCAGCAGACCGTGGGCCACAAGGTTTAGATAGCATACAATCTCCTCATATATTATAGTACCTGAATACTTTATAAGATTCTAGCAGAAATGGCGAGGGGTGTTTATACGGGAACAAGGAATGTTAAAGCCGCACGCCTGACTGAGGGGGCTAGTGGGGACCTTAGATGTAAGCTCTAAGAGCTCTAAGCGGTTTGCAAGCTAGAGTCTGAGTCAGATGGTATAAACTTGTAGCAGTGATAAGATAAAGATGAAGAGCTGTTAGAGGGTGAGGCTGTAGGATGGGTAGGGAGGGTGGTTCTGTGGGTGGTCAGGGACAAGCGACGTGTGTCGAGTGTAATTATATAGAGCAATTTTAAATTTCGTATCAACTTTTCCGTATCAACCTTTCGTATCAACCTTTCGTATCAACTTTTCCGTATCAACCTTTCGTCTCAACTCTCCCACTAACTCTCCCATTAACTCTCCCATTAACTCTCCCTTTTACTCTCCCATCACTCACCACCCCCACCACCACCACCCACTCACCACCCCCTTACATAATTCCAACTTACTCTGATCACCTTTGATCACTGACCCACCGATTCAATCACTGCTGACAGATTCACGATATCGTTTCAAATTTCACCTTGCACAGTTTTGCTCAAAGACAATGAGACTTTAGCAACTTTTTTCCCCATAACCAATGTCGACCAAATCCCCAGCTCATTGTTGATGCATATATGCGACGAGTTCAACGCCGAGGTCGAACGGGGAACCTCGAATCCTATTGTCCACCCACTGCACATTGAGGTCTTTACAAACTACTGGTTCAATAGTTTTGCTGCCGTATTGCTTCTAGGCGATAACCAACAAATCCACAACTCGAATCAGTGGCAGCGGGAGTGCCTGGGCACTTTTTTCATCAAGCCAAACTACCCTGGACGCTCCGCTCATATCTGCACGGGCGAGATTCTCGTCAATTCCGCGCTACGGAATAAGGGATTGGGCCACACGCTGACCGAGAAATTCATAGAATGGGCGCCTAAACTTGGGTACTCGTACGTGATGTTTAATCTTGTTTATGAATCAAATATCGCCGCTAAACGGATCCTCGAGTCGTTGCAATTCAAAAAAATCGGGAGGCTCCGTAACGCTGCCGTCCTCAAGGGGTCTAGTTCACCTTGCGACGGGTTGATTTACGGCAACTCACTAGTGGATCAGGGAGAGCTGGAACGAGCTACCGATTCGAGATTCGACAAAATCAAGTACTACCTCGAGACGGGGCTCTATCCGCAAACACTGGATCGCCAGGGCAAATCCCGTCTTCGAGCTTCAGCATCTCACTATCGCATAGAGAATGGTAAACTTCTCCTCAAAGACCGGGAAGTTATTGCCGATCCCCAGCAGCAGCTGGAACTCAGTCTCAAGATCCACCAAGAAAACGAGCATTCAGGCGTCAACCGTATCACCACAATGATTGCAGAAAAGTACCACTGGCCCCGGATCAAGAATACGGTCGCCGAAGCAATTAGGGCGTGCACCCACTGCTCCAAGCACAATTCCGGCCAAACGAGGCAAGTTATCAAGCGAGCCCGGCTCGAGAAAACACCCGATCCGCCACAGAAAACCGTCCATCCTGGAGACCTGGACCTCGGGTTCTCTCCGCGGTACTATGAGCCCATTGATCTTCCGTTTGAGGAACAAAGTGGCGAGGAATTGGCAATTGCTAGAGCACTAATACAAGCCAATGAGGGCGATTACGAGTAGTTTGCGAGTTTGCGGGTAGCCTGATTAAGTTTATTTATAAGTTAATGACTCTTTATGGGAGTGGTATGGAAAGTCAGGGGTGCTGGGAGTGCTGGAGTGCTGGAGTGCTGGAGTGCTGGAGTGCTGGAGAGGGCTGGAGTGCTGGGAGTGGGCTGGAGAGGGCTGGCTCTTGGCTGGCTATAGGCTGGCTGTTAGCTCGTTCAGCCTGAGCAGCCTGAGAAAATCAAGGCCGCTAGCCAAATCAAGTAACTTATACTCCAAGCTCACTCAGCTAGCTCAAAGCCTACATACGCCCAAAATCACCTCTAACCCCTGCTCTAATTCCTAAATCGAGCCTTGTGGTCCCTCCAAGGGCGCTCTGGTCCATATCTTCTCTATTGACCCATACACCCATGACCACCATGACCACCACGCTGCTTGTTTCGATTGTTGCTTTTGCAGCATATTCCAGCGAGCGACATTGCTTTCAACCCGTTTGCCAAAACTCTCTACCGACTTTTCAACCTCATGCACCTGATGCAATAAAAAGCTCCACTGGAAATCAAGCTTATCTGACATCGCCTCCAGATTTGACACCTGCTGTTTTACAATTTGCTCTTTTCGAGTGGACTGCGTGATACGATACTTGATTGTATCACTATACCGGTTCTCGTTTGTGAAATCTGCCCCTCTCGATGCTAGAGTTTGACGAAGCTCATCATATGTTTGCTTATTGGAGTCGAGGTGATTCTCAAACTCTTCACGTAAAGAAACAGCATTGTTGTAGTCTCGGTAAACCCTTGCGATCGACGCGGGGAACGACCATTTCAAAATGAGCGATTCAATGCTGCTGGTACTTTGCACCCGCCTCAGCTCGGTATGGGGTTTGGGCACACTGCTATCGTCGCGAGTTAGCAGGACAAGGTCACTGAGTTTGCGTGGGGCGCCTTGTTCCTCCTCATAAGACGAATCTATTAGCGAATCCTGCTGTGTCTCCAGAGTGTGAGATGTGCTGCTAGCATTTGCATCTACACGTGAAGGCGTGGGCACGAGATAGTTCTCGGCTTGATTTTTGGGTGTATTGTGATGGTGTTTGCGCAAAAGCTTGGAGGGACCCTTTTGTCGTGGAGAGCGGAGCAGCGATTTGGGTTCAGTGCCATCATCAGCAATGGATAAAGCAGGAAGCCCAGACATGGGATCGAACCCGTCCTCGGCCATTGGCACATACTGATGCCCCGTCCCTTTCCAGAGGTATTTTGCGCGTGCGCCCTTTGCATGAGCTGCCAGAACCTCGAGGTCGGTTGTTTCGAAATCGTTGACTGCGGCCTGAATTTTGCCGCGGAGGTTTTCCTTGACTGTGGATTTCAACGACGAGATCAGATCGGGGCCGGTGGCCATTTGCTTGGCGGTGAGGTCACGCAAGCGATGCACTGTGGAGGTGTTGAGGCGCATTGTCTTGTCGAGCCGCTCGTTTTTCTGGAAATTGTGAACGCATTGCAAGAAATGGTGGACATTGAAGCAATCTTTGGGCGGCTTGAACCCCAGCAGCGAGAAGCGATAGTTGCACCCAAACAGAAACCCCACGACCGCGGCCACTGTTTTGGACAAGTACGTTGGCGAGGTGAGGTTGGGGACCGTTCCCACCGTTTCGCCGAATTTTTTCCACCAGTTTTGCGACGCTAAAAGCGTATAATCGCAGAGAAACCCGTCTGCATAGCGGGGGTCCAGCATCCCACAATAGTAAAGAGCTAATTGTAAAAGAGTGACCAGCTCAGCAACGGCAAAATCAAGAGGAACTTCAGTAGGAATGCTATAAGAATCATAGAAACTCGATTTAGACGCATCAGAGGGAACCGAGAGCGAAACGGCTAGCCGACCGCTACAGGCTAATCGTTTGAGATTCTCGTTTATGATAAATGATTCGAGGCTGGCGCTAAAAATAGTAGTCATTGCAATTAAAGTCTTGTTTGAAGGGAAGCTGGATAAATTAGCGATAAACATGCGGCCCAGGGGGGTGTCCTTGGTGAGCAAATGGTTCTGGCTCATGAGCTCCATGAACTCGCCAAGCGCAGGGCCCCAATTCTCCCGGAAAGGCAGGTGCAAGACATTGGCGGTTACCGTGTTTGAACTGTTTCCAGTATAGCTGCACACCACGCGGTTGGAGCGCCGCTCACATACCCACTGCTCCACCAGATACGCCTCAAAGCCCTTCACCACCACATTTTTCTCCCCAATTACAACCCCCGCAAGCGCCGACAAGTGCGCCGTGGCAAGACTATCCACAATCAAGTATGGCGTCGTTGTTGTCATCATGGAGGACGTGTACCGGTCTGCGCCTATGGCGCTCGTACAGCTGTATGTATCTGCGGAAATCAGCCGGGATGTGGTGGGCGCGCTGGGTAACGCTGGGCTTGTACAGTTCCGCGACCTCAACTCGCACCTGCAGCAGTTCCAGAGATCGTTTATCACCGAGGTTAAGCGGGTCGACGACACGCTGCGCACGGTACGCCATTTCACGGCGCTTATGGATAAATACGGGATATCAATGGGTGACGTTCCTCCAAATGGATCTCTAGAATCGATTTCGGTCGTCGATGATGTCATTGACAAGGTCAACCTCGTAAATACAAAGCTGGTCACTTTGGTATCGTCGTGCGATGAAATGGGTAATCGACGTGATTTCCTCCTCAATAAACGCGCCGTCTTACGTGCCTGCGATGCTTTTTACTCCAACAAGGGCCCTACAGGACCGGAATTAGCGCCAGCTGTCAAGTACTCAGATACACAAGCTCTTTTACAAGCTGATGATTTCGAAATTGATGAACAAGACGATAGCGACGACCAAAGAGATATTGGCGCTTTGGAAATGCCCATAATCGCCGGAACTATCTCGGCCAAAAGATACCCTGCCCTGGAGCGGCTCGCATGGCGTGCGACTCGTGGCAACCTATTTATGAGCAATTACCCTTCAGAGACCGGGAATGTGTTTATTGCCTACTCACATTCGGACGCTGTTGCTCAGCGGATCCGCAGAGTTGCCGAAGCGCTCGACTGTCCGCTTTATGACGTGCCCACAAACCCCATTGAGCGGCAGCGGGAAGTTGATGTGGTGAATGCGCAGCTATCAGAGGTGTTTGCGCTCCTCGATTCGAGCACAAGGGTTCTCGACACCGAACTCAGGCTACTTGCGCAGCAATTACCGTATTGGTCCGTCACACTCACCAAGGAAAAACAAGTACACAACACCCTCAACTTGTTCAATTACGACCAGCAGCGCCGGTCGCTTATCGCCGAAGGATGGGTACCCCGCGAGCAGATCCAGGAGCTGCGCGATCTCTTGCAGTACGTCACGGATGAATCGGGTATTTCCAACCCCACAGTGGTGCACGAGATTCACACTTCACGTCGGCCCCCCACTTTTCATCGCACCAATAAAGTCACGGCGGCATTCCAGGCAATCGTAGATGTATACGGTGTTGCCACTTATCAGGAAGTCAATCCTGCTTTGCCGGCAGTGGTCACGTTCCCGTTTATGTTTGCAGTTATGTTTGGTGATATCGGTCACGGTGTTATTCTCAGTTTGGCCGCACTGACGCTGGTACTACGTGAAAAGTCTATCGCCAAAATGACCCGTGATGAGATCTTTGACATGGCCTTTGGTGGTAGGTATGTGCTGCTTTTCATGGGAATTTTCTCTATCTATACTGGTCTGCTTTACAATGACGTTTTCTCAAAGTCAATGACGTTGTTCAGTAGCGGCTGGAAGTGGCCCGAGTTCAAGGCGGGTGAGTCCGTCACAGCTCAGTTTCAAAATACCTACCCTCTAGGCCTCGATTGGGCCTGGCATGGGGCCTCAAACAACCTGCTGTTCACAAACTCCTACAAGATGAAAATGAGTATTCTCATGGGATTTGTGCATATGACTTATTCTCTATTCTTCTCCCTTGAAAATGCAGTTTACTTCAACTCCTGGGTAGACATTGTGGGAAACTTCATCCCGAGTTTATTATTTATGCAGAGCATCTTTGGATACCTGTGCTTGACGATTATCTACAAATGGTGTGTTGACTGGAATTCCATTGGAAAGCCAGCGCCTGGTCTCTTGAATATGCTCATCAATATGTTTTTGAGTCCGTCTACCATCGAGGCGCAGCTTTATCCCGGTCAGGCGGTGGTTCAAAAGCTGCTGGTGCTTATCGCTCTTGTGTGCGTGCCCTGGTTGCTGCTGTTCAAGCCCCTATACCTGCGCCGGCAGCACAAATCTGGCGGTACATTCAAGCCACTCAGCGATGAGGCGATTACGATTGATGATGAAGAAGACGACGACGGCGGGATGCATATTGAGGACGACGATGACCACGACGGCCACGGCGGCGAGTTTGAGTTTGGCGAGGTTATGATCCACCAGGTCATTCACACCATCGAGTTTTGCCTCAATTGCGTTTCGCACACAGCCTCGTACCTGCGCTTGTGGGCCCTCAGCTTGGCCCACAATCAATTGTCCTCGGTGCTCTGGGATATGACAATTCAAAACGCTTTTGGCCCTACAGGAGCTAAAGGAATCGCAATGGTGGTATGCCTTTTTGCAGTATGGTTTGTTGGAACTGTGGTGGTGCTGGTGTGCATGGAAGGTACGTCTGCGATGCTGCACTCGCTCCGTCTGCACTGGGTGGAAGCCATGTCCAAGCACTTTGAAGGAGAAGGTTACTTGTTTGTACCGTTTTCGTTTACGGACATGTGAATATGAACCCATCATGTATTATTTTACATATATAGAGCTTGAAGCCCTTGTTAGACCGCTGGTGATATTTATGATAATTAACTACTTTACCATACCTAGCACCCTATACTTCCCACAGCTCTTGACCTTGGGTGGACCTTGGGTGGTGCCCCCGTAACCTTGCATACATGAGCGTGAGGCGCGCTCGCGTCATAGGGGCATGCAGGTGCGTACACGTGATGCGCCGTGCCTGGGCTTGACAGTTTGATAAGCCGCGCCACGCGTGGCGTCTTGAGCCTGGGGGTGTGGCTGAGATTTCTGTTTTTGTTTTTGTTTTCCACACTTGAAAAAAAATGCAAACCTCAAGACAATCGTCGCGAAATTTGAAAAACGCTTCACGGGACAAGATAGATGAGTTGATTCATAGGCCGCCACAATTTGTATTTGAAGGGCTCCAGCAGCTGCGATACCTTATTCTCACCGAGGGGCTCTCCACAGATTCAAACGGCGAATGCCATTATCGCAACTATGTATGGACAATTCTTTTGCAGGTGGATTTGGGTGAATTGGGCTATATGAACTTGGTAGGGAGGGGACCCTCGCAAGCGGATCAAAAGATCAAAAATGATACGTTCAGAACTCTAGCGACCGATAAGAGCTTCAAGGCCAAAGTGAGCGAGAATAGCTTGACAAGAGTGCTCAATGCTTATGCCCATTTACACAAGGGCCAAGGGTCTGGCTATGTGCAAGGCATGAATGTGCTCGCGGCCCCGTTTCTGTATATATCGCGGTCCGAATCGCAAGCGTTTGCACTTTTCAACAAGTTTATTACTGTTTATTGCCCTACATATGTCACTCCCACGCTAATTGGAGTGCACAATGCCCTAGAGCTCGTTGATCTAGTGTTGGAAATCGCTGATAAGACTCTGTACACGCATCTGAGATCCAACATGCTTCCGGCGAATTTATATGCCTTTGCGCCCATCATGACGTTCAGCGCCAGCACCAAGCCTCTTGGTGAGGTTCTCAAACTCTGGGATATAGTCATGGCGTATGGCGCGCACCTCAATATACTGCTAGTGGTGGCACAGATTGTACGGATGCGCGAATCGCTGCTCGCATCGCCTAAACCCATGACACTTTTACGCCAGTTCCCCGCACTAAGGGCTAAAGAAGTCTCGACCACAGCTCTGGGGCTGCTACGAAAGTTGCCCCGGCCACTGCATGATCTGCTGGTACGTCACGGCACGGATCTCGAGTGTGCACAAGCAATCTCTCTGTATAAACAAAGCTAATAAATACCTAATTTGAATGCCTCGTCGTCCCAAAACGCACACAACAGCTTGCCCTTTCCTACCTGCTGTAGATGCAGGGCGGTGCCTACCTCTAGTGCCTTCTCGGCGGTTTCAAAGTGGGCGAAAATCTTGAGTACGTTTTGCTTGATGGGCACAATCGATACGGCACTGTCCAGCAATGATCGCATCTGGCTATTGTCCTCACCGTTGAGAATCACAAGCGTCCGGGTGGGAGCGCGCGAAGGTATTTGATCTAGATCATCAATCTGAGGCGAAACAGGGCCATCGTTGAGTTCAGGGTAGATACAGGTACCTGCGACACCGCCAACGCAAAACTGGGCAACCAAATCGCCTGCCTTATTCCTCACGACCGTAGCATCCGGTGCCAAGGTCGCGCTATCGCCCCCAATATATCTGGTGGCATGGTTAGACCAGATACTTGACGAGTCACTCGTTACGAGTCCTGGCGGTCGTTTCAGCACCAAGGGGCCGGGACATGCAAGCACTACAGCAACGTGTTTTGGTGTTTCAAACTCCACCAGTGGACCGCGCTCCTTTGTGCTAGTGGAGATACCAATGCTATCGAAGAGTTCGTAGCACCATTTTTTGTAGTTGCCCTCGATAATTAGACTGCGATTGAGCGCGCTGTGCTCGGGATCAAGCCTCCTCACTGAAAGTTTGTCGAAAACCCTTTTGATCTCCGGCTCGGGCAAAGGCTTACCGGGGGCAAAAATACCCACGAGTTTCACCTGCTCAGCTGTATAGTTTTCTAGACCAGCGGGTGCTACGTCCCACTTGGAGCTCGCCAGGTCTGGTGGCGAACCTGAGTAGGCACCGTGGAAATCCTGGGCTCTAGCGATATTACGATTGTTATTGTGTGATGGTCTGAAGGCTCTAGATGAATTCTGTCTGCTATTATGTGCCTCTCTATACCGTGGCCGAGTGTTTCCCCGGCCTCTACCAGCGAAGGTTTCGCGCATGTGAGCTGGGTGGCGAACTTTTTCACCTCGGCGAGGTAGGCGTCGGGGGCTCAGGGGGGGTTTCGATGCCATGGCAGGCACAGCCGCGTCATTTACTTTCTTGCTCTATGAAGAAAAGAATTTTTTTTCGTGCAAGCGAAAGATCGTGTGATTAAGCTAATCCTAGATTGATCAGTGTATACCCTTTTCATCCGCGCCACTCCTTTTTTATTTTTTTTTTGTGGCCGTGTCTCGCCCCCGATTAGTTTTGCCAAGCCAGCATGCACGTCTGAGGGCGTCCCCACGAAGATCTTTGTTACGCATGCATCACATGCACCTCATAAATGCACGTAATCCTTAGTTTCCTTCCATTATGTCAGGTACTACTATTCCAGTTGAAATTTGGCGTAGCATCGCAAAGTTCGTCCCCGAATCCGCAGTTAGCTATGTTAACTTGGCCGGAATCTGCCGCAACGCTCGTGCCGTGTTTCTCTCCGATAACCTCTGGGCAAACCTAAACGTTGCTGGCAGCAGTGTCGATATCGCCCCCAAATTTATCGCACGTGTGCTTTCCTACAACCGTTTGTTGCAGGCTATCGTTTACGAAGGCTGGAAATGGATCGAACTGCCAGCCCCCCGGCCCAAGTTTGAGGCACTCGGCTTTTGCTTGATTCAAGATGGATCGGGCCTCGCTACCCTCTCAATCAGAATCGATTCGCTCCATTATTGTCACAACCTGGCCAATAACCCCGATGTGAAATTTATGGTTGCCCTCAAAATTCTCTCCGATATGGAGATCGACGGCAGACTTTATGAGCCCTTCACTCCCGTCGAGAGTATGATCATGGACTCTGTGGATACCACCGATGCCGCTTTTATGGCGTGCTTGTGCCGATACAGTGCCAGAGCATGCGCCATGGCTGGTCCTAACCTTCGCATGGATCCCCAGTTTGTGATGCACGTGCTCAAACATTCAGGCCAGTTTATTGCCGAAGGCGGTATTTTGCAAAACAGAGAGCTTGCCCTTGCTGCCGTATCGATCCAGCCCCAGGCCTTGCACCGTCTTTTTGATTTCCTCGACGATGACGAGGTTGTATTCAGTGCTGTCTCAAAGTGCCCTTCGCTTCTTTCGGTTGTTTCAGAACGTCTCACCAACAACCGTGATCTAGTGATGCTTGCCGTTTCCCAAGATGGCGAGGCCCTGGCGCACGCAAGCGAGCAGCTGCAAAGCGATAAAGATGTTGTGCTCACAGCAGTTGCTCAAAATGGCCATGCCGTGGAGTATGCCAGCGAGACTCTGCTTGATGATGCCCAAGTCAAGAAGCTTGCACTTGAAAACTCGGCCTTTATCTATCAAGTGGCCGATGAGCTCCCTTGTAGTGACCGCAGCTTGGCTCTCCTTGCCGTCAAGCACAATCCTGCCAATTTAAAATGGCTGGCTCCCGAATTACAGCAAGATCAAGAGATTCTTCAAGTTGCAAAACAGCACGATATACACCATATGCTCGAGAAGATGGTGCTCTAAGAATCGTGGGCGAGATGCGCCACCGCGCCTAAAGTTAAAAAATCTTTGATGAACTAGATTAATGAAGACGATTATTATAGATTTTGTATGTTGTTGACGGTCTTTGACGGCTGAAGAAAAGTAGCCAGTTAATAGGAAGTTGCTTCAGTCGGGCTACACAAATGCATACACAGGTGTAGACATTCTTGATACAGAGACCCTTTCCTTTGCTCCTTCTTACCTCCCTCATTTGCTCCTCTCTCTTAGCCTCCTTACTCCAACCCAACTCAACCCAACTCAACTCAACCCAACACACACATACACATACACACACGAATAATACAAATAAATAATACATATAAATAACAAATCGTTCAAAATACTCTATATAATTCTTTTATTCTACACCAATGACCATCAAAAGAAGGGCCATCCGAACAAACAAACCATAGCGCATCTGGCGGAAATAGGCCGCGCGGCTATCAAAGTCGACCTCTTCAGCAATCTCACCAACACGAGGGAGGGGGTGCATGATGCACATGTGGGTCTTGCACTTGGAAAGAACATCGTTGTCAACGTGGTAACTGTTCTTGAGACGCTCATAGTCGTTGACATCGGGGAAACGCTCCTTTTGAACACGAGTGCAGTACAGAACATCAGTCTCGGCCAGAATATCGTCAGTAAGAGTCTCGCTCTCAACAGTGAGCTTGCCAGTAGTCGCCAAAGTATCACGCAACTCCTTGGGTAGGGCCAGATCCTTGGGGGAAACAAGCTGAATCTTGATGTGATAAAGCTTAAGTAGCTGTACAAGCGAGTGAACAGTACGGCCGTACTTGAGATCACCCATAAAAGTGATGGTCAAGTTGTTGACGGAACCCATCTCCTCACGAATAGTGAACAAGTCAAGGAAAGCCTGAGTAGGGTGCTCACCGGGGCCATTACCACCATTGATAACAGGAACGCTAAGGTACTTGGCAGCAGTGTGGATCGAAGCCTCCTCAGGGTGACGCAAAACAATAGCATCACAGTATGAACCAAGGGAGCGAAGGGTGTCCTGAAGAGTCTCGCCCTTTTGAACAGAAGAGTTGGAAGCAGCAACGTTGATAACACGACCACCGAGACGCTGCATGGCAACATCAAATGAAGTAGAAGTACGGGTACTAGGCTCATAAAACATGGTTGCCAAGACGCGACCCTGGAGAATGTCGAGACCGTGGTTACGCTCAACGGCCAAACGCATCTCCTGGGCCAAATCAAACAGTTCATGCAAATCACGACGGCTGAACTGATGCACAGATACAACGGGCTTGCGCAAGAAGGGATTGCGGCGGAGCAGATCCATCAGGGCAGACTTGGCACTAAGCTCGCGAATCTGTGGACGCTTAGACTCAGTAAAGGACAAGCGATTAGAACGCTGCTGGTCACCGCTGCTGCCAACCTGAGGAGAAGCAGGAGTACCACCAACGAGAGCAGAGGGTCTGCCAACAATAGAGGGGCGAGACTCGCGTCTGCGAGCGGTGAGGGGAGTAGCAGGAGCCACATCACTCAAATCAGAACCGGTAGTCTCGGCGCTGACCAGTTTACCTTCAAGAGAAGCAACCTTTCCATTAAACTCAACACGCTCAACGCTGCCACAAAGAGGCACAGAGGAAACAGCACTCCAAGCGGCAATATCAACGGGACGATCCAAATCAAGTTCAACGATATCGTCATGATTCTCAGGGATACCAAAGATCTTACGGGGAGCCTCGCTCATCTTTTGGATAACGTCTTGAGGAGACAAGCGACCATCACGAATAGCAGCAGCAATAAGGGGAGTAGCCAAAGAAGCACCACTTGGCGCGTCAGTAAGACCGGCAGCCTGGAATACAAGCTCAGGAACAGGGCCAATGCTCAAGATATCAACAGCGGCAATGTGGGTCCACAACTCAGACTGGTCTTTGGCAGTGGGCAAAAACGAAGCACCCTTGGAACAATTCTCCTGGTTAAGATAAAGAGAAACAATAGACACATCGCAAGTAACCTTGAGACCCTTTTCACGAGAGACATTGATAAGCTTGAGATCATCGGCGCGACGCAGGTTGGTAACATGGACCTTACGGTCGTACAATGAGGCCATAAGGAGCAAGGATGCCAAGTTGGAGGCAGTGGCATCGGTAACAATGATCTTCTGCTTGGGCCAAGACTCAAAGTGAGGAATGACCTCGGAAACATTCTCAAGGCGATCAGAAGCGAAAAATGGGAGCCAGAGAGCACCGACATCGTTGGCAAAGCTGGCAATGTTCTGGGCGTTACCATTAGTACCAGCAATAGTAAGATAATAATCGACAACAGCAGCCTTAGAGATAGCAGACTTGGCAGTAGCAAGAGTGATCTCAGAGTTGATAGCAGTATCCTTAAAAGCGGGCAAAATGACATTCTGGGTGAATCCGTTAGCCAAGGAATCTTCCAAAATAGACTTGACACTGGAAGCATCAGTAAAAGAAGGAATACAAGTGCTCACATTAACAAGGCCACCAGGAATAGTAAGAATAGTGTTGGAAAGCTGAGAGTCAATGGAGCCAACGGCGAAATCGGGCTGGAGCAAAAGAGCTTCGAACATGAGCTTAGCACACTTGACATTGGTAACAAGAGGGATGGCATAGTCAACGGCCATACGACGAGTACGGTAACCCTTGGACATATAAGAAGCAGGGCGGCGGAAACGGTTGCTAGAAGGCAAGTTCACGTACAGATCGATCTTGTTGTTGGCCAAGAAATGCGTCAAAGAGTACTCAGATTTGCCCTCGGTCTCGTCCTGATGAAACTCGAGGAACTTGGCCTTGACGCCATTCTCAGTGAGGAAATCAGCGGTACCAGCAGTAGCATAGATATTGTAACCAGCATAGTCAAGACGCTTAACGACAGGCAAAAGCTCGGTCTTTTCCTTGTAGGAACCAATAGACAACAGTACATTCTTTTGAGGGGGTTTGATACCAGTGGCAATCAAAGATTTGAGATATGCTTCGTATTTATTGCGACCAAAAGTAGCGACTTCACCAGTAGAAGCCATCTCAACACCCAAAACAGGGTCGGCACCACCAAGACGCGAGAACGAGAACTGGGGGACCTTAACGGCAACGTAGTCTTTGGGGAGCTCCTGAATGGGGTAGGGAACAATGGGCTGGCCAGTAATAACCTTGGTAGCCATCTCAATTAAGTCTACGCCCATGACTTTGGAAACAAAGGGGAACGAACGCGAAGCACGGACGTTACACTCAATGACCTTGATATCGTTATCCTTGGCGATAAACTGAATATTATAAGGACCAGTGATGTTGAGAGCGTCACCAATCTTGGCAGTAGCATCAACAATGCGGGCAATGGTCTCCTTGGACAGGTCCTGAGGAGGAACAATAAGGGTGGCATCACCAGAGTGAACACCGGCGTTTTCGACGTGCTCGGAAACAACGTGCATAACCATCTCACCATTACGGGCAACAGCATCCATTTCAATCTCTTTGGCGCCCTCAATGTACTTTGTGATAACGACAGGGTAGTCTTGAGACACCTCGACGGCTTGGTTGAGATAAGAAGCCAGATCGTCCTTGGAGTAGACGGTGTTCATGGCAGCACCACTGAGAACATAAGAAGGACGAACCAAAACGGGATAAGAAACGCGCTCAGCAAACTCCTCAGCCTCAGCAATAGAAGTGAGCTCTTTCCACTCGGGTTGATCAACGCCAATGGAATCCAACATACGGCTAAACTTGAAACGGTTCTCGGCGCGATCAATCATATCAGGAGAAGTACCCAGAACATTGACATTTTGGCGGGAAAGGTTCAAGGCAATATTATTGGAGGTCTGACCACCCATGGAAATCACAACACCGGCAGAACTTTCGAGCTCATAGATATCCAAAACACGCTCGAGATTGATAACCTCAAAGTAAAGACGATCGGCCTCGTCGTAGTCAGTAGATACAGTCTCAGGGTTGTAATTGACCATGATAGTCTTTGTACCCTGTTGGCGCAGAGTACGGACCGCACGCACGGCGCACCAATCGAATTCAACAGAAGAACCAATACGATAAACACCGGAACCAAGAACCATGACACCATGATCATCAAACGTGACATCGTGAGTACCGGCATTGTAGGTCAAGTAAAGATAGTTTGTAAAAGCAGGGAATTCAGCGGCAACGGTATCAATACGCTTAACAAAGGGAGTAATACCATAAGATTTACGCAAGTTGCGGACACTCAGTTCGTTGGAACGCGTGAACTTGGCGATTTGACGGTCATCGAATCCAAGCTGCTTGGCTTCGCGCAAAGCACCAGCATTAAGGGGCGCGTTTGCACCAAGCGCAGCAATTTTCTCGCCAAATTTAATCAGATAATGCAGTTTGCCCAAAAACCACTTGTCGATACGGGTAAGGCTCCAGACTTTATCAACGGTATAACCCTTGGAAAAGGCGTTGGCAATAGCAAACAGGCGTTGATCGCTTGGGGTTTGAAGCTCAGAGTCGATATCGATGGTCATGAGCGCATCAGTCTCATTGAAACCCAAGTTGTGATAATCAGTGGAACGGATGGCCTTTTGGATGGCTTCCTCAAAAGTACGGCCAATCGACATGACTTCACCAACAGATTTCATTGAGGAAGAGAGCTCCTTGGAAACACGAGTGAATTTCTTGAGATCCCAACGGGGGATCTTGACAACGACATAATCCAGAGAGGGTTCAAAGCAGGCGCAAGTAGACTTTGTAACCGAGTTTTTAATCTCATTAAGAGGAATGTTGAGGCCCAACTTGGCGGCAACGAATGCAAGAGGGTAACCGGTGGCCTTGGAAGCCAAAGCCGAAGACCGAGAAAGACGAGCGTTAACCTCGATAATGCAGTACTCTTTACTGAAAGGATTGAGAGCATACTGGATGTTACACTCACCGACAACGCCCAAATGACGAATAACATTGACGGCAGTGGTACGGAGCATATTGTAGTCCTCATCGGTCAGAGTTTGACTGGGGGCAACGACAATGGAATCACCGGTATGGATGCCGAGAGGATCAAAGTTCTCCATGTTACAAACAGTGATACAGTTGTCATTAGCGTCACGGACGACCTCGTACTCGACCTCTTTCCAGCCCTTCATACTACGCTCAACAAGGACCTGGGGGGAGGCAGCAAAAGCGGTAGCGCAAAGGGTACGAAGTTGGGATTCATTCTCAGCAAAACCGGAACCAAGACCGCCAAGGGCATAAGCGGCGCGAACAATCACGGGGTAACCAATATCGTTGACTGCCTCAATAGCCTCATCAATGTTGGTGGCGGTAGCAGATTTGGCACATTTCTCACCAATTTCTTCCATGGAACGAGCGAAAAGCTCACGGTCCTCTGTGGTGATAACAGTATCGATAGGGGTACCAAGGACCTTGACACCAAGCGATTCAAACTCGTCTTTGAGTGCAATACCAACCGAAAGAGCAGTCTGGCCACCAAAAGTACAGTAGATAGCATCGGGGCGCTCATACTTGATAACCTTGCGGACAAAGTCGGGGTTGACGGGCAAAAAGTACACTTTATCGGCAAGACCGCGGGAAGTCTGGATAGTGGCGATATTGGGGTTAATCAAAACAGTATAAATACCTTCTTCTTTGAGCGCCTTGATAGCCTGAGACCCAGAGTAGTCAAACTCGCCGGCCTGGCCAATGGACAAACCACCAGAGCCCAAAATGAGGACCTTTTTAACTTCAACACGAGCAGGGCGGGGCTTTTGCTCAAACTCAACGGGCTTGTGAGTCTTTGTTTTGGCGAAATCAACCACAGTGTTGAGGAAAGTATCAAACAAAAACTCAGTGTCACGGGGCCCAGGATTGGATTCAGGGTGGAACTGGACCGAGAAGAAGGGCTTAGAGGTGTGGTAGATACCCTCATTAGAGCCATCGTTGGCATTAACAAACAATTCTTTCCAGCCCTCGGCAAGAGTTTCAGTATCAACAGCATAGCCATGGTTCTGCGAAGTGATGTAGCAGCGGCCATTGATGGTGTTGGTGGCAGGGATATTGTGGCCACGGTTACCAAACTTCATTTTGAGAGTCTTTGCGCCAGAAGCACGGGCAATGATCTGGTGGCCAAGACAGATACCAAAGATGGGGAACTTCTCCGACTTGAGAGCAGCACCGACGCGGTCAACAAGAGACTCGAGCATAGCGGGATCACCGGGACCGTTGGAGATAAACAAACCGTCAAATTGCTCGGAGCTAAAGTCGTAATCAAAGGGCACAACCATCAATTCAGCGCCACGCTTCACAAAACAACGAATCTGGTTGTACTTGAGACCCACATCAACGGCCAAGATGCGCACAGTTTTGCCATCGGCCTTTTTAAGGGGCTGTACTTGGGCAGGAACAGTGTAAAGAATAGGCTTCTTGCAGCTAACCTTGGCAACAAGATTCTCGACATTGGGGTCCTTCCATTCGGGGACCTGGAAATCCTCGTGCCAATCGGCAGAGTTGGCAGCAGAACCGTTGAGCAGACACATACGGGCCAGTGTAGAGCCATTGTCGCGAATCAACTGGGTCATGGCACGAGTATCGACACCGTAAATGGCAGGGATGCCCTCGTCCTGGAGCCACTGGCCAAGACTGGAATGGGCCAAAAAGTGGCTGTAATCCTCGGTGTATGAAGCAATTACCAAACCAGCAACGTGGATACGGTTGGACTCAAAGTATTTGGGCAACTGAGGAACAATTTCATCCATCAAAGCCCGGTCAGGAACACCATAGTTGCCCACGAGGGGATAAGTGATAACGAGAATCTGACCCTCGTAACTAGGATCAGAAATACTCTCAGGATATCCCACCATACCAGTCTGGAAGACGAGCTCACCAGAGATGGATTTCTCGGCACCAAACGAGTAACCTTGGACAGCAGTGCCGTCTTTAAGTTCAAGGGTAACAAGCTTGTGCTCAGACCGCAAAGGGGGGAAAATCGGCAAAGCAACAGACATGCCTTCTTTGTGGTAACTTGGAAGAAAGAGTTACCAAATCTCATGCCCACTAATGGAGGAAAAAAAAAATTATGTCATCAATATGCACGTCACATGCATGAGTGATTTTTTTCAATACTCGTATATTAGAGGGTATTGTGCAGTGTTAGAGGAGTGATTGTACAATATTGTGTACTTGAGGCGTATATTGATGTGGTTTTCTCACCCGGTACCGCGTTGCAGGCCTTGATTTTCACTAAAGTCCCAGCTATCACCCCACTAAAAATAAACGGCCGTGCATCTTTTGAGTTTATCGTCTGATCTTTGCGATTTATTGCTTCTTTGACAACAGTTTAGTACATGTTAGTTATTGATTTGTCCAGTGCAGCCCTGGTACGGCTATTGGGTCGAGTTGTGACTTTATGTGGTCCGTGAGTTGAAAAGTTCACACAAATTAAACTTGGGGCTTTATTTTAGGGGTAATTGAGATATTTGAGAAGATTCTTGCGGGAGCCACCCTTATATTTTTAATAGGCGAATTAGCTCTCGTTCTAGAGGTGAGTGGCTCTGAGCGGCAGTAGAGAATTCAAATTGTCTCTGGTTGTCTAATAAATCCTGTAAGTCTACTCTAAGTTAGCTGGTAGTTGGCATCTTGCAACACAATACGTGTACTAGTTACCTGTTATGCCTTGAACACAGACACCTCCAACGGCTAGTGTGGCCCCATCCAAATTGTCTGTCAAATTGAAATTAACCTTGACAAAAACGGATTCACACCGTCGACTATCCCTTCCCTTACAATGACCCTCATTACCAGTACCTTTAAGATCCACTCTACAACTCCACTCTACAACTAGCAAAACTACACCGATTAATATAAATAGCAAAACCTGATAACGCAGCATGAAAACATCTCTACACGCTCACCTACACGCTCACCCCTATCTCTTACGCTCCCCACACCTGGACCCCATATATACACCCAGACCCGTGAGCAGAGATCTCAACCAATCTGCTGAGTTCCCTGATCATGTACGTATGAATACCATCATTAGTAGTCCGATTGAAATCCACCGGCTCGAACCGGTCTTTGGCCCAGACACTAATAACAGCGGTAACTGGGCCGCCTTGGGTTTGCAAAACAACACGATGGATATCGACTTGTCTAGAGAGATCTAAAACGATCTTCGAGTCTCTAGAGACTGGCACGCACAGTGTAGGCGGGTCAGTGGGGTCCATTAATTGCTATAAGGGGTAAACGGGGCCCACAAAGCGGTCGAGCCATTTGTTTGACCCAAGACGCGTTGAGCTCAGAAACTTAGCTCCCAAGGCTGTGTGGGCCCAATTTATTAGTGGCGGGGATGGCAAAGGGGCCTCTACCGGTTCACTTGGAGTCAATGGGGCCTCTACTGGTTCACTTGGAGTAAAAGGGGCCTCTACCAGCTCACCCAAAGTGAATGGAGCGTCTACCGGAGTAAAAGGAGCCTCTGCCAACTCGCTCGGAGTGAATAGGACCTCTACCAGCCCGCTTAAGATGAGAGCGGGTCTCTGTAGGTTAAACGAGCACCGACAAAGAAAACAAATCAAAAATCCGAGTAAAGCCCAGCCCACACGCGATTTGGTCTTTCCACGAATCTTTTGTGCCTGCTTTGGACCGTTTAATGGCGATGCAGGAGCGGGCGACGCGTCGAGAGGTTTCGCCGGCGGTGTGGCCGCGATCTTTGGAGACGCGCCCCGAGAAGAGAATGCCGGCAGCATTGGAGGCTGTACTCCCGTGTATTTCAGTCTGTTTGCGTATAGTGCAGCTACGCTAGCGCGTTCACCTGGCGACTGAGGGACTTTGACTTGCACGACCATGTAAGCGGTGGGAAGAAGGGTCCTGGCTTGAGCTCTGGCTTGGGCTCTGGCTTGGTTCGGGGACTACTGTGACAAGCAAGGGTTAGAGGGTGGAGGGTGGAGATGGGATTTTGGAGTTATTAGATTTGATTCTAGGTGGAGATGGGCAAAAGGGTTGGTACCGGTGTGAGAAGCGGTTTCGGCTATCATGCGGCTTGGGATGCGGCTTGGGAGACCGGCATTTGCATATATCGAAATGGGATCCGTTAGGCAAGACTCTAATTGTTTCCGTATCACAATTACAAGAAATAGAAATAGCCGTTGTCTCTAGCCTCTCTACCTCTCCCTAGCTTTTACATTTGGCTCTCTACCCGCGCCCACCCCGTCCCCACCTCTAGCGCCCACCTCTGGCGCCCAGCGCTGACCCAAACTTCTCCAATTCAACTAAATCACCCCTAAAATACCAAACTCTTCCTCAATTTCCCCCATTTCAACCACTTTTCGCTCCTATGTGCCCCATCACCTGCAAGAAAGACTCTTGTAATCAAACACTTGAAAGTTCCCAACACGTCATGAAGCTCTTGTCAATATTGGCGGTGGTACAATATGCGTACGGCGCCGTACTGGGCATTGATTTCGGCGCAGAGTTTACAAAAAGCTCGCTCGTCGCCCCAAATGTCCCCTTTGAGATCCTCTTGACTCCAGAGTCTCAGCGCAAAGACGCGAGCGGGCTCGTTATCCGCGCAAAGGGTACCGACGTGGAGCGGTTCTACGGCAGCGCCGGAACCCAGTACACTTCTCGGTTCCCTCAGTCGAGCCTTTACTACCTAAAGTCACTTGTGGGCGTCGCGTATGACTCGCCGGCCGTGGAAGAGTATCTCCAGGTCCATCCAGGCCTTGAGCTCGTCAAAAACAAGCGCAACGGTGTTAGCGTTCGTATTTCCGGCAAAGATTACCCCGTAGAGCAGCTTGTTGCCATGAATTTCAAGGAGATCAGGGGTAGGGCTCAGCAAGAGCTCAAGCAAAAGCTCGGCTCGGGGCTCGTGTCTAACGCCGCAATCAGCGTCCCCGGATATTTTGATATGCCGCAGCGTCGCGCTATCTCGGATGCCGCGGCCCTAGCCGATCTGCAGGTCATTTCTCTCGTTAATGACGGGGTGGCCGTTGCCATCAATTATGCTTCCACACGCCAATTCGCCGAAAAACAGTATATTGTGGTGTACGATATGGGCTCAGAGTCCACATCCTCAACTCTTTTCTCCATTCAAGACCTCAACTCTACTACCATTACCGTAGAAGGGTACGCCGCAATCCCCGTGGGAGGCAAAACCCTTACCACTAAAGTCCGCGACATTCTCGTTGAAGAATTCCAGAAGAAACATGGAATCACCGAGTCCCTGGAGCCTCGCGTCCTCAATCGCCTCTGGAAAGAAGCTGAGCGTGCTAAAGCGGTGCTCTCGGCAAACACAGAGGTGAGCGTTTTTATCGAGTCTCTCTACAAAGATCTGGATTTGTCCACGAAGATTTCGAGAGATCAGCTCGAAAATGCCGTTCAAGAAGTCAAGGACGAGGTCGTGACCCCGCTCGCTGACTCGCTCATCACCTTTGATGGCGACTCTGTCAGCCCCAAGCAGCTTGACTCCATTATCTTGGCAGGTGGTGGTACCCGTGTGCCCTTTGTTCAGCAGCAGATTCGTCAGTACGCTGGCAATATTCTTTCCAAGAATGTCAACGCTGATGAGGCAGCTGTACTTGGTACCACGCTGCGTGGCGTCGGAATCTCTGGTATTTTCCGCAGCAAACCAATGGTCATTAACGACAAGAGCCTCCACTCTTTTGACCTCAGCGACGGCTCTGAAGCCATTCCCATGTTCCCACGTGGTGCCGCACTTGACACCACTAGATCGTTCAACTTCCCCGCAAAGGACGTGAACCTGACGCTCCTCGAGAACAACGATCGCGTTGCCGGCTGGTCTTTCCCACTCCTCAACGAGATGATAACTGCTCTCGAGTCAGATGATCGCAAATGCGCCACTGACCCCGAAATCAGTGTTCGATTCCACCTCACCAATTCCGAGATTGTGCAGCTCACGGAGGCCCAGGTCCGCTGCAAATCTGTTGCTGTAGAGGGTGAGGATGAGAACGAGGTGCCCAAGACTGTTTCTCGCAACCTCAATGCCAAGCGTCAGGATTATGTTGTCAGTCCCCTTTCCACCGCCGATAGAGAGGAGCTTTCCTATGGCATCCGCCAGCTCGACAAGCAGGATTCTGACCGCCTCAAGAAGCAGACTTTGCACAACAATCTCGAGTCGCTTTTGTACAAGATCCGCGAGCTGGCACCCGAGGAAGAGCGCGCCCACGAGATTCTCGAAGAGTGCGAGAGCACTGACCTCACCGTTGTGCAGCTTGGTGAGCGCTTCAAGGAAGCGGAGGCTATTTACTCCAAGTACAAGCCTCTTGACGAGCAGGAGATTTTCGATGCCGATCTCAAGAGCGCTTTGGCTAAAGTAGGCATCACTGCCGACCTCAAGCAGCCAGTCCAAAAGGTGCTGAACGGCGCGGCCCTCGAGCAGCTCAAGCAAATCGAGCTGGTGCAAGAAGGCGAGTTGCACGATGTCTTCAGAAAGAACCTTGCTGCAATCATCAAGAAACGCGAAGCCGAGGCCGCCAAGAAGGAGCAAGACGCCGAAGAGGAGAAATACGACCTCTAATCATGTATCCGCCGTGATAATTTTTAAAAGATAAATTACGCAAATAATCGTACATAAATATTATTTCCGTGTCTGAGACTGAACCCTGAAACTGCCTCATGGCGGAATCGAGATGTTGACGGTGTGGGCCTAGTCGTAGCCGCTTTAAATCAGTAACCGGACCGCGGTAGAAATGACGACGAGCTCTACTTTGCGCTCCAAACGGTTGAGCCATCTAGAGACAGAATGCTTGTGTGTGAACGGGTCAACGAGGATCTATTCTAGGTACTCTCCACATTCTTGAAATCCTCGTCAGCCTATCATATGATACCTTGAAGCTTTAGCCGATATTTTATGCAAAAGGGCATGCACGTTAATGCGGAAAAGTAACTCAGCCATAAAGTAGTAGTAGCAGTGATTACCATGATAAATAATCACAGGGGTAGCATGGCTCCTGATTTCTCAGACTCAGAGCCTGAAATCCCAAGAAAGCTTCGAACAAATTGTTCCATGAAGGTTACACATAAATATATTATACAGTCATTTATACATTAAAAAAGTATTTCATCGATCGTCCAATGTGTGGAGTATTAATTGATGGGTCAATGTGGCATTCGATGCCCATTGGTATACCCTCATAGCATACCCTTGTAGTATCCACCACTACCAGCGAAATCGCCAGAAAATCTGCAGACTTGGCGCTTAGTTTGGAGCGCACCAGAGATTCCCAACAACAGAGCCTAATCCCTTGAGTCACCTAAAAAACCTGGCACGCGCGCCCAGCCACTCGGCATTCATGGCACGCGCGCCAGCCACTCGGCATTCAACACAAACAAGCACAGCACATGTTCTTGAACTTGATCCTCCGATCAAACCAGGTGGCAGCGAATTGCTCTAGAAACTGGCGGTCGCGACCGCTCAAGGGATCAAGACCCATTTGAGCTATATCGTCAAGACCAACAAGGACGCTGCCATCATAATCATCGGCAAGGGCGGCGAAATTTTCAAACAGTTGGCGAGTATAGTTGTGAAAAAGCCCCACTAGCTTCACTCCTTCTATATCGGGCTGGTCAACACGGGGCGAGGTGTCCCCTGGCTCTGATACGAGGCACGTATCGCCTGCTGAAGCCCACCATAAAAGCCCCTGAACCGTTGATTCTGTCAGCCTGTCAAAAATGTAGCCCAAAGGGTGCGTTGTAGATGTGTATCCAGGACAAAGTTGCTCAGCGTTGAGGTTAAACCGGTGTCTGTCGCGCCACGTTGGTAGAATGCGGGTCCCGTCGATACGCCTGAGTCCTTGCTCATCCAGTACCAAGTCACAGATATCTCGATCGGGGAGAGTCAGAAGCAGATCAGTGGTACACGCGCAAAACGTCTCTAAAGAGCGAAGCCTTTGCGTGTCTAACAAAGTGACATTATAGAGACAAGGGTACTCCAAAGCAACAGAGGTTGGGGGCAACAAGTGGCTCAGGTCGCTGGGAATGGATCCCAGGATGCTGGTCAAGTGACAGAACTGTGAAAGTTTCTTGACACTCGTACCGTTCCCGCTAATGATGAGTCGTTGCCTCGAGAGACCAGCCTTCCACAATTCATACATGAGGGGCCCGCAAAGATGCATATAATCGTTCGCAGCTAAAACTGGGTGCACAGTGGGATCTGCGAATGGTTCATTGGCGTTTTCAAGCACCGAGACGTCGTTTACGACAATATACTTTTCCAGTAGCGCCCGGAGCCACGTCTCGAGCTTGTAAGGCACTTGCGAATCAAGAACCGCCAACGAATACACTCGCATAGCAGGCCTCTCCCCTCTTTGTTGCGATTGACCCGTCCGAGCAAGGAACACGGCCACACCGGCATAGTGTTGCGAGGTAAAGTAAATTGTGTCGGAAATGACCTCGTGAAGACCCGAGGGGATCATCTGGAACTCTATTCCTCCTATATCTTGTTTTTTAACATCTTTACAGGTCCATACCACTTGGTTACCGACTCGAGAATTAAATTCTGCAAGCACTAATTTCATTTGATAAGCGGATCAGATTGATAGATAGATAAAGGCCTTTCTTGTGCAAAAGACCCAAATATATTTTACATCATTATAATTCACTTGCTAGCGCCAGCACTAGCTAGCCTTTGTTTGACGAACTCTCCCATATCGACGTCGCTAAAATCGCGGTCCTTGAGCCAGGGGTGGTTGAGCAGTTCTGCATACGAGGGGCGCATAACCGGGTTCTTTTCGAGGCACTTTGCCACAAATGAGCATGCTTCGGGCGAATATTTGGTAGGGTCGAGCGCGGGTGCGTCGCCATCGACAATTGCCGTCAACTGCGAGAAAATGTTGCTGTAAGCTTCAGGCGGGTATGGGTATGTTCCCGAGGCCATCTCAATAGTCGACAATCCCAGCGACCAAATATCAGATTCCACTGTGTAGGTGAGCTGTGCCATGTTACCGCCCGTTCTGATTCTTTCCGGAGCCATATAGGCTTGGCAGCCCACATTAGTGCGGGCGATCGAGGCTACCAGATTCCCAGAGACTCCAAAATCGCAGAGCTTGACTTTTCCATTGGTTGAGCACAAAATATTAGTGGGTTTGACGTCTCGGTGGATAATCTTGTATGTGTCCTTGAGCTTCTTTAATGCGTGCACTGTTTCATGTACAATTAGGGCCAGATACTTTTCGGGAATACCCCCGTCGTATATCTTGTTGATACTGCCGCCATCCATATACTCCATGCACACATAAACACTCGATTCCACAAAGAATGCGCCATAAAACTCCACAATATTGCACAGGTTGGAGCGATGTAGCACGTCCAGCTCCATGATAATCTGTCTAAACGCAGTCTCGTCAAGCTCCAGCCTGATTTCCTTCATGGCCATCTCCACATTCGTGGGCTTGTGCAAGACCTTGGTCACGGTACCATAATTGCCGGCACCCAGCTCTTCGAGTGCCTCGAGCTCTTCAAGGGTGATTCTGAAACTTGTGCCGTTGGTAAAGTCGATACCCTTGGAATGCAATGCTGCTTTTCCAGCGAAATTGAGGGAGCCTGTCTTGATATCAATGTATTTTTTGTAATTTCCAAACAGATCGGCTTTCGGGCTTTGTGTTTTCTGCGGTAAAGGCCCCAGGCTCATCCCGAGATTGCGCTTTGGTTTGGTTGGCTGGGGCAGAGCCATGCCGCGACGTTCTGCGAGAGCGCTCCGTGGCGGCATCACATTTTTTGATCCAAGCGCGCCAACTGGCCCGCCAATGGGCCCGCCAATGGGTCCGCCGATGGGTCCGCCAATGGGCCCTCCAACAGCTCCCCCGACGGCTCCACTCATGGGGCCTCCAATCGCGCCCCCCACAAAACCGCCAGCGCCGGTACCAGCTGGACCACTCATAGCACCACCGCCGGGTCTTGTAACATTAGGGGCGCCGTTTGAACTTGAACCCGAGTCAGCGCGAGGCCGTGACGCTTTCATGGCATGGGCAATAAGGCGCGCTTGCATATCTGCAGCACGACTACCCATCAAACTGGACACCATGGGCACAGAACTATCTTTCTCTTCTTTTTTCTCCTTCTCAGAAAGCTGGAGCTCCTCCATTTTCTCCTCCAACTGAGCTGATGGCGGCGGCCCGTCTGTCATGAGGTAAGCATACCAGTGCAGAGCCGTGTTTGAAGTAGAGACCCTCAAAGTATCAGTGGCGACTGAGGCTGAAGGTTGAGGGTGTTAATGGCTTGGTCTGGCTTGGAGGTTGGAGGGTCTTGCCTTAGGAAACTCAGAAAGGTCTTAGAAGTCAAGTTTTATTGTTAAAGAATGCTGCGAGGTAGCGACTAGAATGCCCGTGGCTGCACAGCTCATACTTGAAACTTATAGTTATATAAAGCCGAATAAATCAAAGTAATAGACCAAGAGTAATAGATTAAAGTAATAGATCAAAATAATAAATCAAAGTAATAAATCAAGAGTAGCAGGTCAAGAGCAATAGATCCAGAGCATAAAGAAGTGCAGTGCAGTAAATCAAGAGTAAGTGATAGACATAGACAAAATAGTTAGAATGCATTAAGCAACAAAGCTCATGGCCCTTCTACGGAACCCAGCCATCCGGGACTGCTCCGAGTCACGAGATTGTTGAGAGAACGCGCTCGCACGTGTTCCGGTGCGGCGAAGGCGTGAAACATTGGTATTGACGCGGTCCAGCCAGTTCCCTTGAACATCGTCCTCGGTGGGCATCAAGGATTGCAGATCGCGGCCCCACTGCTCTTGAATCTCATCATGGGCGTCGAGATGTTTGTGTTTGAGCATGATAGCACGATCGAGTTTGTAGGGCAAACCGCGGTGGCGGCCACGAATCATCAACGCACATATCACCAGCTTTGAAACTACATTGAACGCTCCACCCAGTGAATAGCTCACCCCAACGTACCCAGTAGACACTCCAACACAAGAGTAAGCGCTAACAGCCTCAAACATAATCGATAGAAACGACATGCTACCGGCAGCGATATGCTTATCCTCGCAAATACATATGAGGAATATACCAATGGCCAAGTACCACAGATCGTGTGAGAGCTGGCGCTGCAGATGCGTCGAGACATTCTTGTTGCGGCGCGGATTATTCCCTGTGCGGCTTGTGACGCCAGTCACTACACTCTGGGTATCGTCGTCTACCCACACCCCCAGTGTTTGCTCCTCGTAAACGTTTGTGTTACGAACAGAGATAGCAACGGGGAAGATGGAGACATACATCATTACAAGGTACGCGAGCTGCACGCTTGGACGGACCTCTGAGATATTGAAAATATTGAATCCCACAGTGCGAAGGCAAATTGCTTGGTAAAGCCCATCCAAGAAGCGGTAACCCCCGGATAAATCATGGATAAATGATGCATGGAACTCAATGGCCAGAAATATAACCAAATCAATGATGTTCAGTGATATCACCACAAAAAACAAAACCCACGTAGGTTTGCTAGGGAATAGTAACAAGAAGCAACGACGAGGATGGTCTAGCAGGAATCCAATACTCTCGCGAGCCGCTCCTTCACTGGGAACCAAGTTGAACAACACCCACAAGATAAACCTCAGCATAATTGGCTGTGCGACGTTCCCCGCGAGAATAAAAAATGCCGTCCACAAGGGTACGTATGCGCTGTTTTGGAACATTGAAAGCCCCTGAGGGCTGATGGTATACCCAAAATTGAGAAATGCAGAGGCGCCGAGAAAAATACCATTCCATGCAGCACCGTATCCTTCTGCCACAAATTGGTCATGGTATTTCTTGCGGAACTCGCACCATGGTGCCAGGGTGACCCATGCAAGCAAGATGAAGCCCAGGTAGTAGCACACAAGCACCAGTACGAGGATACGCAAAGCGCGGTACTCTACGCCTCCAAGCTCATCCTTTTGCTCCTGGGTCAAGTTTACAAACGTCGAGCCAGTAATTGTGGGCGCATAACTCAGGTAATTGCCCTTCATTGATCGTGATCTCCCTAGCGAGTTTCGTCTTGTGGGAGGACGATTAAACGACTGGCGACCATGCTGCTGCTGCTGCTGAGTATCGTCACGAGTTCCTGCACGTCTAGGCCTGGGCAGTTCCGAAAAATGAATTCCTGCATCTTGTTCGGCTGCCTCGGCCTCCTTCTCAATGTCCATGGGCGACCTAATCACAAGAGCCGGGCCTTCACCTTCATCAAAAGACCGTTTCGATCTGCGCGTATACCCTGTCGTTGACCCCGATTCCTGCTCGATTTCCATGGGCGATTTAACAACAATCGCAGGTCCCTCACCTTCCTCATACTCATCATCCTCGTCCTCGTCGTCGTCATTATCGACGCTGATAGCATGCTCATCCAGTTCTCGTGGGTTCCTTAAATGCTCGGGCTGTAAGGGCTCCGGTGATTCGCGATCAGAGGGCTGGTCCTGGCGAGGTCCTCGCGTTAAGCGAGCGCGCATCTGCATCAAGTTTAATGATCTCGCCACCTCACCGGCATTGTGACGTTGAGCCTCCGAGTCGCGCCGATTCTTCAGGGTGCTTTTACGCTCCTTTGTGGCCACGCGGCGAGCCTTGGACTGCATTCTCGAGCGCGACTTGATATTGTCGAATTGTTTCTCGTAGAGCCAGATACGAAACAAGACAATGGCAGTATTAATCGTTAATTGGTGCGTCAAAATCGAGAAAATCAGCATGAATATCTGCTGGTACAGCCGCAACTCGTTCCCAGCGATCGGTCCCATTCCAGTGTTTGTGCAAGTCGAAACAGCAAGGTAGAGGGCATCGATGTACTTCATATTCTTGACAGGATAAAATATCCATGACAGAATCAAACTGGCGCTTATGATGTAGCAGTAATGGTACCCTACAAACGAAAAGCAAAAATTATAAACTCGCTGGCGCCGGTCGTAATACCAATCCTCGAGCTCAGCTCTGATCATGTCTCGCCTTGAAACGTCTTCATAGACAGCAGAGGCTGAATCCATGTTAGCTCAAGACCGTGGGATAGATACCGAGCAAGTGGTCGGATCGTTGGAGCAGTGTTGAATGGCCAGAGCACGTGACTTTCGGTTTTTCCTAATTTATTTTTCTATTTTTCTATTGGGCAAAATCAAGAACCGGCAATAATGGGGAAATCGGGTCCCCAAAAGTTCAACAGCGCTGCCAAGAACCGTTCCAGCAAAAAGCAGCGCCCCAAAACGGATCCACATGTCCGGCTCATGGCTCCGTTTGCAATGATTTGCAGCGAGTGCTCTGCGGCAATCTATAAATCCACAAAGTTTAATGCCAGAAAACGTCCCACAACCAAGACCTACCTCGGCATAAAGATCCTCAATTTCGAAATCCGGTGTCCGCAATGCTCCCAGCCCATTTGTTTCGAGACTGATCCGAAAACAAGCGGGTACGTGCTGGTCCAGGGGGCTCGACGTCTTTTAGACTTGCAGCGAGATAAACAAGCGGAAGCCGAGACTGCAGAGGAAAAAATCAAGCGTATCAGTACTGTGGAGCAACAAGACAAGCTGGAGAAGCTAGCCACTGGTGCAGAGCTCAACCTGGAACAAGCAGCAAGAGATCGCGAGGTCGATGAGCTCCAAAGGCTTGTTCAAGCCAGACGGCAGGGTAAACGGTGAGAGTAGGTCGGTCCAAGTACTTGAAGATATTTATTCATGGGGTTGACCCAGTGGTTACGATCGACAACAGATTCAGCCTAACTAGCTCATTGTCGGCTTGTTTGAATAGCTACTGTCCACACAGGTTTAAGTGAATAATTTCAGCAAATAAGTAAGAGAAAAGGCCTTGTTCTCACTCAGGCTAATCAGTCAAACTCATCTCCGCACCCTTTACCAACTTCCCCACGCTCTAGTCACTCTCTAGTCACTCTCTATCCACTCAGGGCAAAACAATAAAAAATCTATTTAACGTCTACACTAGCCTTACACTACCCTTGAAATTTCTCAAGAATCCTGCTTGGTATCTTCATCGGGTAAAATCGCATTGATGGTCTGAACAACGCCTCCCTCATCATGATGAGGTGCTGTAAAATTGGCAACGTTTTGTACATCGGGGTGAGCATTCTGCATGGCAAACGAGAGCCCAACCGAGTCGAGCATTTCCAGATCATTAAGGTAGTCGCCAAACGCCGCAGTCTGGTTTTTGGAAATACCCAAAGCCTTTTGCATGGCTCTTACGGCCACACCCTTGTTAACGTGCGGGTCCATAATATCGATCCAGTACGCGCTCGATACAACAACTGCAAGCTCGGGCTCAAACTGTGCGAAATAGGGCCGTGCGGCCTCGGCATCGTTGAAATCAAAGACGGCGAGTTTGAGGATTTTGTCGGGAATCTTGTTCATGTCATCGATAACTGCGCACTCGCAATAATACTGGCGAACTTTGTCGAGGAATGGGGCGTCGGTTCTCTCAGTGTATGCAGATTTGTGGCCACAGACCACCAGTCCCACGTCACGGCCGTCGGCGGCGGCTTTCTTGACCTGCTCCTCGACTCTATCAATGTATTTGGGATCAAGGTCAGTAGCAGAAACCACTTCGTTGTTGTGAACTACCATGTTTCCGTTCTCGGCAATAAAGCTCATGTTTTCGGCTTCAGGACCAAACGATTTCTGGAGTGTGGCCAGCTGGCGACCGCTTGCGGGCATAAAGGGAATGCCACGAGCTTGAAGTTCCTCATAAGTTTCCCAAAACCCGTCAGGCAGCGAGCCGTCTTCCCTGAGCAGAGTTCCGTCCATATCGGAGCAAATCAAGCGTGGGTCTGCTTTGAGAGGAATGCTGGGGGGAGGTACTTTTTCGGGCATTTCCTTTCAAGTTTGGGGTGGATCCCATCGAGGGGGCCAAATGCGTATATATAAGGGAGCCTGAGACTCGGTTGAAGGATAAGCACAATGACGTCATGACGTGCATATCGCAGAGAGCAAACGTTACGCTACTTCAGGAGTACGGGGGCTAAATCTCGTGGACGCGCGAAATGTTTCAGAATAATAGAAAGCTTTTGTTCCAGTACGACGGACGCTGATCCTTTTGATGAGTTTGGCGTGCCCGTATATGATCTAAAGCCCGAAAAGCAAGGCATCTGGTCGACCACCTCGCCAAACGCACGTGCATACGTATGCATGTGAAGGAGCAATTTTCAACGGCTCTACTTCGAGTCCGAGAAATATGATAAAAGAGCATGATTCACCCGGTGATTGGTAATGTTTAGCAAGGATTCCGTGAACCTTGATTGGATCGGGTAACCCAATAACCTATCTGCAAGCAATGCCTACATCCCAAGCAACTAAACGTTTCTCATGTTTTCTTTTTCTTTTACAAATAATGCCGTTATTACTGTAGTCGGTCATGTAGACGCAGCTGCATAAACAAATCTTCTTTAGACGTTTGTTGATTTGAAAGCCATGTGAAGGTCTAGATTCGAGTTAATGCGAAGCGGATATGGGATTATTGTGAAGTATTAAAGAAAAGAGTTTCTGAGCTTTGGGTACAGGGTTGGGAGGTAGGATTTCAGGGTCAGAGTTTTTTTGGGGCTCTCAGAAATCAAGAATAAACCAGAAATGTAAAGTCCTTGGGGATTGGGGATTGTCTTGGGGAATATCCTTGGGAAAGTCCATGGGAATATCCACGGGAAGTCCTCAGGAAATATCCACGGGAAGTCCATGGGAATATCCTTGAGGATATGGCAAAGATCTGGTCAAGTATCTCAGATACCTCAATACACTCTAACAAACACCAAATACAAACAAGAACAAATAAAACGACGAAAGTTAAATAAATAGATTATATCACTGCAGATCAGGAATATTCAAGTGGAAATAGTCCTGGTTCGTGGGTAGAATACTCAGTAGAGGAACCTCCTCATGGTTTTTACTTGCGCTTCTTTGGCTCTCGATATCCAAGTCGACATCGCCCTTTGCTGCTAGCGAGTATGATTTGTGCTCTTGGGGCTCAATATCGTTTGGCCCAAAGCCACCATATGTGAGAGCACGGCGCTGCCACTCGCCCAGGATGCCCACAAAGTGGAACTCGACATCGCGATTCGCGTACTTTATGAGCTCTTGTTTTGTGTCCCATAGAGTCGTCACGGCAGTCAAATCAATGTGTGGGGTCGAGGACAGATCAATGACCACGGCCCGTAAAAACGGTCTGTTGTCCACAAAGTTGGGGTCAAACTTACGGTGCCGGGGACCATTATCGTTCCATGGACGATCACCAAGCTTGATCACCTGCGTCTGGTCAATGTCACGCTTTGTATGCTTGCGAATGTATATAACGAGGTCGTCACACTGGCGAGATACATTAGGGTAAAGAAGGGACTCGTTGAAGCGATAAACGAAAACGCCAGGAGCAGGAGGAACAACATTAACTTCCGGGTTGATACCGTTATAGTTGAGGGGAACCCATTTAGATCCCCCACTAGTAGCAGGAACAGGAGCATAGCCACCTACGACATTAGTTTTGCTGATTTGAGACTGCAGCTGATTGGCATTACTGGTCTTGCCATAATTTACGTCCTCCTCGATATTAATCTCCTCAGAGCTATTGTTGGAGGTGGCGGAAGGTGCCTCTTTGTTGGGCTTGACACCGCTGGCCGGCTGTTCTTGGACAAGGTGTACATTTCCAGTAGTCACATACTCGACTTTACCCAAAAACGTGCCAGTAGGGAAAGAAACCCGCAGCAAGAGCCATACAAGCGAGGCAGCAACTGAAAAGTAGATGCCGGACTCGATGGATACAAACACACAAAGCAAGATATCAATGATGAAAATAGCAAATTCGATAGGATTAATGAGCCAAAACTTGTACGATGCCTTCCAGCTGGCAATCAGGTCAACGACAGCGTGGATAATAACCGCGGCGAGTGCTGCCTTTGAGATCCAGAAGAAAGCAGACGTGAGACCGTAGATGGCAATCAAGACGCAGATACCGGTAAAGACACCAGATAGCGGAGTACGAACACCACACTTGGCCTTGAGAGCAGTACGTGAGAAAGAGCCAGTGGCAGGGTAGGCGTTGAAGAAATGGCCAACCAGGTTAGTGGCACCAATAGCAATAAGTTCCTGGTTGGGGTTGATACGGTAATCGTTGATGCGACCGAATGATTTGGCAATAGCAATATGTTCCAGTAACAGAATAATAGTGGCAATAGGTAGCTGACTGGCGAGTGCTTGGACTACATCAACACGCACAGGGTGAACACCGACATCCCGCAGACCTCTAGGGACGTCCTTGAGCAGAGAGATAGGATACTTGCCGGTACTGGTGTACTTTGGGTGGTGGCATACTCCCCAGGAGATCAAAGTGGAGAAAATAATGATAAAAGCAGCACGCAATGTACCGAGGTAGAAAAACACTCTGCGGTAACGAGGCCAGCGGCGCGCAGCGAAATCAAAAAAGTATTTGAAAAAAGTAAGCAAGAACAAAGACACAAGGCCAAAAGCAGCATCCACTTTGCAGTGCTTGAGATTTTTCAACGAGTTGGCAACAACGTTATAGGTCTCTCCGCGAGAGTCCACCAGCTTTGAGAGGCCAAGCAGAGCAGGAATCTGTCCAATTACAATAGTAAAAGCAGAACCACTCATGAATCCCAACACGCAAGGCATCGAGATATACTCAAGCAAGAACCCAAACCGGATCACCCCGATGCCCATGGTAATACCACCGCACACAAGCGACACAGTGGCTGCAATCATGGGGCGGTCAGCGTCAGAGAGCTCGGGCATCTTCTTGAGAACCTCGCTCACTATCTTATAGGTTTCAGCAGACATCACAGCAACGGGGCCGATGCACACATCCTTGGAGGTAGCAAAGAATGAGTAGAGTAGCGCACCGATAAAAGAAGAGTAGAGACCATACTGTACGGGAAGACCCGCAATTTGAGCATACGACATGGCTTGCGGGACCATAACGATACCGGTAGTAACACCGGCAATCAAGTCCGAGTAAAGCCAGGTCAGGTTGTAGCGGTAAATCCAGGTAAAGATCGGGAAAAGAGAGATGATGTAGTCCTTGGCATTACCCACCGGGTCTCTGATCAGTCGACGGGCTTGTCTCTGAATGGTGATTATGGGTTCGTCGTAGGCCGGTACATTAATTGTACTCTCAGGATTATGAAGCGGCATACTAGAAAACCCTCGACTGACAAGTAGGTGGAGTGAAGTTTGTCGAGACCCCTAGTCTTAAATCGAGGGTGTGCGAATTTCATCAGATCACGTGCCTGCACATCATACATGCAATATGCACTGATATGCACTGATATGCATTGAGTCATATTAGCTTTTCATCTCACTATTGCCTATATTTTAGAGCATCTGGGCCATTGTGTGTTGAATTAGACCGAGCATAGATATATTTATCACCCCTTAACACCAGGAAAACTTGCTGTTTGTTGCAATTGCTCAAAGTACCCCGGGGACAATTTTATCGCATTTAGGGTAATGTGGGGGGTGAAAATTCCATTAAGCGAGACCCGGGGTGTGCTTGGCTACAGTAATGCATCTGCATGCGAGCATATAGTATGGGAGAAACAAGAAATAGGTTGCACCAGCGACCAGGGCCCAGGCAGCCCAAGGCCTTCTGTTGGTATTAAACGACAATAGGGGTCATGTGAATTCACTAATTTCAAACGCACTCTGCGCTGTATTAGCAAGTGGATGGCGAGCGAGCACACGTGGGCCAGAGGTCTTGTTTCATGGGGCGACTCAAAAGGTGATAGCGTTCCCCCAGAGCATGCCCGCCATAGCCTAGGAGACTTGGTATCTAATCAATAGAGCTTTCTGTGGAAAACCCGATCCTCACGTGGCTGTTTCAAAGGCGTGACAGGTGCAGAGTGTCCGCATAACCGATAAACCCTAATGATGAAAAGTGATGTACAAGGGGACCGGTGCCATTATCTAGCGGCTAAATACATTTAGAAATGCTCAAACTACATAAACAAAGTAATATCTGCGGGCATCTCCTCTATAGAGACAGAGTAGTACTTTTCGAGGGCACGGAGCTCATCCTTATCATCTTCAGTAATGAAGTTGATAGCCACACCCTTTCTTCCAAAACGACCAGATCGACCAATACGATGCAAGTAGTTTTCTCGATTTAGTGGCAAGTCATAGTTGACAACCAGTGAGACCTGCTGCACGTCGATTCCCCGCGCCCATACATCTGTGGAGATGAGCACGCGAGAGGTTCCTTGGCGGAATTCATGCATGACTGCGTTACGTTCTTTTTGCGACATTTCGCCATGCATTGCGCAAACACTAAAATTGGCCTGCCGCATCTTCTTGGCAAGCCAGTCGACTTTTTTGCGGGTATTGCAAAAAATGACCGATTGCGTGATGGTCATGGTATCGTAGAGATCGCAGAGGGTATCGAACTTCCAGTCTTCTTCGCCCAAATCAATGTAAAACTGTTTGAGGTCATCTAGACTCAGCTGGTCCCGCCGCACCAAAATCTTCACGGGGTCGGTTTGGTACTTTTTGCACATCCCCACCACTTCGCTGGACATTGTGGCAGAGACAATTACTACCTGGCAGCTTGATGGGAGGTGCCTGTGGATCTCTTGGATATCTTTTTGGAACCCCTGCTCGAGTAGCGAGTCGGCCTCATCGAGAATGAGCATCTTACAGTGACGCGTAGTGATTTGTTGTCGCTTGATCAGATCCTTGACACGGCCAGGAGTGCCGCTCACCACCTTGTGATTCTTGAGGAGCTTTTTCACTTCCTCTCCCACACTCGTGCCGCCAATGCACGGCATGCATTCGACGTTTAAATAGTCCCCCAGTGCATTAATCACCTGGGAGATTTGGACTGCGAGCTCTCGAGTGGGGGACACAACGATTGCTTGGGTCTCTTTTGAATTTGTGTCGATGGATTGGAGCATTCCAATACTAAAAGTAGCAGTTTTACCGGTTCCACTCTGTGCTTGGGCAATCACGTCTCTACCGGAAATTATCTGAGTAATTGCGCGAGACTGGATGGCGGATGGGTGGTCGAATCCGTAGTTGTAGATTCCGCGCAAGAGGTCCTCCTTGAGGTTCATTGCTTCGAAACTTTTCACTGCTTTTACTTTATCGCTAACTATTAGCTGCTCATCAGTAAGATCATCCATTGCAAGGGAAGGTAAAGGCAAAAAAAATTAAGTAAGCAGGGTTGCCATTATAGAAATGTTGGTCCTGGTAGCGGGAGGTCCAGCGAGTGGGAAAGCGACTGTTTGCCTCGAGGTTGCGAAAATTATCAATGCAGAAGATAGTGAAATCACCGTTAAAGATGTCGATATGAGCCAGTGGCAGACCCAGCCGTATGGCCCCAGCCTCGATACCGAATCGTTTGTGGCCTATCTGAAGGAAATCGACCAGGAAAACGTCGTGGTGCTTGTACACGGCAAGTACGCTTTATACGACGAGACTATACGATCCAGAGCTGCTATCAAGGTGTTTGTGGACACCGATAGCGACGAACAGCTGAGCCAGTGGCTGTTGCGCGATAAGAATCTGCGCGATACCAACGAGATCTTTGATGAATACCTAAACAAAGCACGGGTTGAGTTTATAGACTATATTCGGGACACCAAGCAACACGCGGACGTGTTGCTTCCTCGAGGCAGGGACTCTGTTGGAGTACATGTTATTTCAATGAATATTGTGGACAGATTGGGTAGTGTCGAGCCCGATGGATCGTATCCTCTGAAAAAGACAAAGAATATCGATTTACGTAAAGAGTTGTTTCAGGAACTCGACGGCAGGTACTATGCAGCTACTTGATTCCAGCATGCAAGATTATGCGGGTGCAAGCATGCGCCTCAACCCAGGGGGGGGCGCCGCAGTCTGTGAGTTCCTCGATCACCCTTGCAGGGTCCCAAAGTCTGGGGAAGCATGCGAAGTGTGTAACCAGGCAAATGCAGCCAAAACTTTTATATGTACAAGAAATCCATAAACAAAAGCTCTCTAACCCTATCAACTCATAGCCTCTCTCTAATATATACCCAAAAGCAACACCCCCACACCACGCACACCCCCAGGAAAATGCACCAGCAAGCAACACCCCAGTCTTGAGGGCCACCTTGCAGCAAGAGTGGCGTCCACTATATATTCACGATCCCATGTCGAGTAAATTAGACCTAGACGATATTGAGCAAATGTGTGCTGATATCCTTAAAGATACTCCGGGTGATGTTCCTGGAAAAGTAGAGGAGAAATTGCTTCCTCAAGACTCCTCTGAGAGCACCCAGACCCCGAAAATCAATACCACTTTACACTCTGAAACGCCCACCCCTGCAGAGCCATTGGAGTTTGTGGCATCACCGATCCAAGAAACTGCAAAAGTTTTGCAAACTGCGAGCAGAAACGCGAGCAGATCCACTAGCCGGTCTCGTTCTACGAGTTCTTCCAATCTCCGCCGCAAGTCGAGCAATGTTGAGGACTTGGCCGTTGATATGCCTCAGGAGCTGAGAAAAGCGCTCGAGAGCCCTGAACGTGGTCGCCAAATGCCCGAGCTTACCATCTCCACTCCTACCCGCCGTTCCTCTGCCAGACTTGAGAAACTGGCAAGACAAGGTACCCAAGATGAAATCAAACGAGAACGGGAATCGACTTCTTTGGGCGTCCTCAGCCCCAACACATCGAAAGATCCAGAGTCTGCTATTGTGGAAGCAATTAGGAGAGCCTCTAGCCACACCAGAGCCAGGACTAGCAATAGTGCCGTTCTAGATTCTCCCGGGCCCTCCAAGCCTCCTCTCCATCGCCGTGTTTCTTCCAATGTTCTCGAGGAAGCAGACGATTTACAGGTACGTCCCATGATCAACCGATCTACTTCTTCACAGCGTACTCAACGGCTCGAATCATTGGCTCAAGAAGGAGACCACGAGGCAATCAAGCGTGAACGCGATAGTACTTCGCTTGGTGTTTTGTCTCCCAACCGTGCATTGAACCCCGAGCAAGCCATTGAACAAGCTGTCCGCCGTGCATCTTCCAACAGTGGCCGTCCGTTTGGCAAAGGTCGTCGCGCATCTGAGGCCATGGAAGCACTTGCTCGCAATGGAACTGCTTCCGAGATCAGAGCCGAGCGGGAAAGTACATCCCAAGGTATCTTGCGCCCCAATCTTGAAACCAGTGCCGAAGAATCCATGGCTTCGGCGATCCGTCGTGCCTCTCAATCAAGAGACCGACCGGCATCCATTGCAGCCGCCAGAAGACGCAGTTCTCGTTTAGAATCGATTGTTAAATCACCCATTGAGGCTAAAAAGAAATCCCCTAAATCCCCTGCGTTTGCCACCCGCGCCAAGTCCGACTCTCCAGTTGTTACTCTAGGCCGTGGCCGGCGCCCTTCCGAGGCAATGCAAGAGATTTCGCGTACAGGTACAGCAGCTCAGATTCGTGAAGAGCGTGAGAGTACTTCAAAGGGAATCCTACGCCCCAACCTTGAATTTGACCCTGAAGATGCTATCGCTAGTGCTTATCGTCGCGCTTCTAGTTCGTCCGCCAGCAAGCGACCCACTAACTTGGTCCCGCACACTCGTATTGCTCCATCTGGTACCCACAAGCGGACCGCGAGCCAGGAGATGGAAGCGATCGCGAACAAGGGATCTCCAGCTCAGATCCGCGCTGAGCGTGAGTCTACCTCAAAGGGTGTTGCTGATCCCACCACTAGCGCCAACCCTGAGAACACTATTGAAAAAGCAATGCGTAGAGCATCCAATGCTTCTGATAATGCAACCAAAAGCGAAAGCATTGCCCGCTCAGACTCGCTCAGCCGGCGGCGGTCCTCGGATGTCTCTGAGCATAGCATTGAGGAGGTCAGGAACTCTCTAGGAACCCGCCCCTCCCACCACAAGCATACATCATCGGCCAGTGAGCCTACGGTTCCTCCTATTACCGAAGAAGCATCCGAAAAAGAGCCTGGTAGTTTGGACATTGTAGAGGAGCTCCCCCATACTCCAAAAAACTCTAGAGTGGATTCCCCCAAGCGTAAAATTGATATCCCTGTGAGCCCTGATGTGGGTTTCAATGAAGATATGGATGTATTGGCGTCTCCAAATAACACCAAAGTTGATGAAGTTGACCCAAAGGATCCTACCCCTGCTGGAAGTGCAGTAATGAGCGAGAATGAGGAAAGTAAATCTCGGAGTGCTAGTTTAGGTGACTCTCTATCGAAACGAGACTCTAGCGTTGATTCCAATCTGCCGTCTGAGGTGAAATCGGCTGCCAAATCTAGCGTTCTTAAGAAACCTCTTGCGGGCGGAGAGTCGGAGAAGGCTGCCCTTGACGCTGAGAATGATGCTACCGGTTCTGCCACTGCCGGTTCTGCAACTACCAGTTCTGCCGCTACCAGTTCTGCCACTACAAGCTCTGCCACCAGTTCTGCTCCTCCCGGTTCCGCCACTACAAGCTCTGAAAAAGCTATTGCCTCCGAGTCTAGCCCTTCCACCACTAAACCTGACCATGAGATTGTTTATTTATACGTCTCTATGGCATCTGGTGGTCGCGGTGCCATGCAAAATTACCAAAAGGCGCAAACAATTTTACAATCCTACAATGTGGAGTTTACACCCGTTGAAGTGTCTATGGACGAGCGTGCCCGCCGTATCTGGAAATACAGAGGCATTGCCAAGGATAAAAAGCTTCCTGCCGTTGTTCGTGATGGTGAGATCAAGCTCGACTTTGACGAGCTCATCACTGCAAACGAAAACGAGGAAGTGGACGAAATCATCTTTGAAGAGTTTTAGGCTTGCATATATTATAGCTACAATAGCATAAGGGTTTATCTGTTATTTTGTAAACTATTACGGTATAATTGGATTGAGATAATTGGTATGATTAATTTGAGATATTTACATGAGACGATTGGTTTCGAGATAGCCTGTATTGAAACAATCGGTCTTGGGAAAGTTTTATCATTAATTGGCACCTATCAATCGTAAAATCATCCTCAATATCACTTATACCTTGTACCCCAGGAACCAAATTTTGCCACATTTAGGCGCCACATAAATCAACCTCCCCAAAACTTTTTTGTTTTTTTTGTTGAAAGAAAAATGTCTTATGAGGATTCGGATGATGAACAGGTAGGTTTAACAACGGTATCTCTTGGATATGCAGGTAAACCTATGGAGCCTAAAACTGCCCTGGAAAACCATATTGGCGGTGTCCCCGTTTGGCTGAACGGCACTGCACCAGCGAGCAACTTGTACAGCTGTGGTAACTGCCAAAATGAAATGAGCTTGATGGTGCAAATCAGTGCTCCCTTGGAGAAGAAATGGTACGACCGCGTACTTTATATATTTGCATGCCCCAGCCCCGGCTGTAATCGCCAACCAGACACTATCAAGGCTATCAGAGGTATTCACAAGAGCAAAGAGGTAGAAAGCAGGCTCAAAGAGGAGACAGATGTGCCTGTTTCAGCACCAATCTCTAATCTGGGAGACACACTTTTTGGATCCAGCAGTGCCGGCGATAACCCGTTTGCTTCGAGCACTGCTAATCCCTTTGCATCAACAACTCCCCAAATCTCACAGCCCCAGTCAAAATCCGGTCCGGCAAAGGAAAAAAAGAAAAAAGATGCGATAGACCAAAAGGGCAAGTACCTGTGTAAAGAGATTGAGGTCGAAGAGGAGTACCTCACACATGAGGATTTCAAGATGCCCGATAATGTGGTTATTGATGAGAATCCAGAGGAGCCAGAGGAGGCTGGGGCCAGCAACAGCGCAGGAGTAGACCCGGCAGTCGAAGAGCTACTCAGCTCTGTCTCTGATGCCACTTTTGGCAGGTTTGTTGCATTGATTGATAATAACCCCGACCAGATTCTGCGGTACGACTGGCCGCTCGTGCCTGTTGCGTATACCGACGATAGCCTCAGCCCGCTCCTCTGCGATGCCACCAAAATCCCAAGAGGCCTAGATAATACTGCTCGTCGGTTCGAGGTACAACTCGTGCCGAAACTGATTTCCGAGCTTGAAACCCCTGATATGCTCATGGACGGTATGGAATGGGGCACAGTAGTCGTCGCTACAAGCCAAGACGATGCATTGCCACCGCTAGATGATTCTGGTGTTGGATATACTCAGGAGTGGGTCGGCGTTCAGTGGGAAAAGACAGTGCAGCACTAAAGGCCACAGTACACTTGAAAATACGTTGGGGCTATCCGGTGGTCATGATATATTCGGTGTCTAGTGCCGAGCTAATAGTAAAATATTACAAAAGGAATCTCAGTAGGGCGACTACTCGACCCAACCCATCTAAAAGTTTAAGTAGAACACGTCGTACACATTGCACGATACCTTTGTCGAAAGCCGTACACTATTTCTTCTCGTAAAACGATAATGTCACTCTGTGGTGATTTGATGTAATTCATTAAACCTTTTTAGTTTGATGCGAGCTTCATATACACCACAAAGCGACACTCTACATTCGTCCTTGTTGGTTCTCTCCCAGCTAGAAAATCAGGGTCACAGACGTTAACTCGCCGTCAAATCTAGGGGGCACCCTCAAAAGAGGGAACGAAGAACCAAGGACTCGTGCAGGGTGGGTCTCTCCCAGCTAGGCGTTTCGGGTCACAGACGTTAACTCGCCTCCACGTCTAGGGGGCACCACAGTACCCTCACCTCTTTCGAGACTTGGGAACCATGGAACGAAGACGGCAAACATCAAGGATATGAGCGGCTTTTATAGTTTTTGATACGGGCGGCACTATGCGGTAGCATGAACCGAACCCTACATTTGAGTTGCACACTGCGGCAGGTGCTGCACAAGGGCGGCACATTGCATGCAACAATTATGCCGCAATTCGGGGACGTTTTGACAGGACCAATGGTTTTCAACAAGAGTGGGAGCGTATGAGGGGGCTTTTAATTGATCTTGAATACCACTTGCATGCTCCTCATCGATAAAACGCTACCAGCTGAACGCGTGCTCTTGTTACTTGAGCCATAAACTCTTTTAATTAGTCTTTCTGGTGGTATCGATTACTGCATACTCTAATGAAATTCTATTTTAAACCTTCATATCGCGTTGAAACAATGCTGGGAGGGCACCTCTACAGAAGTGACGCGAGAAGACAAGTGTCCTTCCATCGCGCTATCCACTATAGCTTTCCAAATCCTTTTCCATACTCTAATAGACAATTGCACCCCCTATGAAGGTAATAATTTAGTGTCTATGTACAATCTATGGCTCACTTGCTTCTAAAGGTAACGTGGCTTGACAATCTCCTCGTACCCCTCTATGACATCGCCTTCCTTGAATTTATCCCATTTTTCAAAACTGAACCCGTACTCTGAACCTTTATGAGCAGACTCGACAGACTCCTTACCATGTTTGAGCTGGGACAAGGTACCCTCAAATACGATTTTCTCATTACGCTTCACTTGAATTAGGGTCTTGTGAGTGAACGATCCACGCATTACACGGACGCCAGCTACGTATACATGTGATTTCTTCACGCTGATACGGAAAACTTGACGGACCTCTGCCTCACTGATAACCTTGCGGCTAATATCTGGTTTGAGGAGTTTGCTCAACTCGGTAGTGATGGATTCAAGAGCCTTATAAATAATATCGTGCTTCTCAATCTTGACCTTGTGCTTTTCAGCCAGTCGTTCAATAGGTTTGGGGACCTGAGTACTAAACGCGATAATAGTAGCATTGGCTGTCTCTGCGCGAAAAATATCGGTTTCAGACACCGGCCCCACAGCACTATAAAGCACTTGAGCCTTTACTTCGTCGTTACCTAGGTCATTGATGCAATCAGCGACCGCTTCAGCAGACCCTCCCACATCGGCTTTGACCACGTACTCGAGGATTTTGGGACCCTTGTTAGACTCTGAGTTGTGCTTCTCTTCGAGTCCAAGACTCTTGCGCTCCTCGTTTTCCTTTTTATGTTTTGTGTCAATGTGCTCTTGGCGACGGATTTCGTTGATGGCCTCTACGCGTTCAGCTTCCTTGGCTTCATCGAGGAGACGCGCGCGATTAGCAACAACTTTCTTCGCCATATCTTCAGAGTCCGCTTGGAGGATTGTGTCTCCTGGTTCGGGCAGATCTTTCCAACCGGAGATCTGGACCGGTACGCCAGGGGGTACCTTTTTGAGCGGTTTGTTGGCTTCATTAACGAGCTGACGCGTTTTACACCATGTAGTACCGGCTACAAGTGTTGTTTTAGGCTCCAAGGTTCCCCGGCGCATAATCACTGTGGCAGTGGCACCTTTACCCTTCACCTGCTGGGACTCGACAATAACGCCTTCAACCTTGCCTGTTGATGGGGCCTTTACATCTAGAACATCAATCAATGCCGTTAGTGCAGTTTCAATATCATCAAGGCCCATTTTACCCGGTACACTCACGGGGATGCATTGGGTGTCGCCCCCATACTCCTCGACATCGACGCCAGCGGTTGCCAAATCGGCAATGACTTTGCTTGGATTCGCATTGGGTCGATCCATTTTGGTTAGCGCCACAACCATGGGCACATTTGCTGCTTTTGCGTGCTTGATTGCTTCTTTTGTTTGGGGCATGACCGAATCGTCTGCTGCAACCACGAGCAAGACAATATCGGTGAGGTTGGCACCACGTTGGCGTAGTTTAAGGAACGCTTCGTGGCCTGGGGTATCTAAAAAGCAAACCTTGGTCTTGTCAATAGCCGAACTAAACGCTCCAATATGCTGCGTGATTCCGCCCCTCTCGCCGTCCACTACGTTTGAGGATCGGAAATAATCCAATAATGTGGTTTTCCCGTGATCAACATGGCCCATCAACGCAATTACCGGCGGTCTGGGCGGCGCCGAATCCAAATTTTCAGTGGGCTGTGGATAGAGGTCGACGCCGTGGTTCTCGTTTATTTGCGCGTTGATTCCAAACTCTTCGGCAATCAACTGGGCACTGACATCATCGACAATGTGGTCGGCATCGCTATCTGTGAACCCCAAGTCGTTCATCTTGTGTTTGAGGTCCACAAAGCGGACCCGCAAAATGGTCGCCAAGTTGGCCACAGTGGAGAACTTGGGCAATGTTATTGTACGCAGCGACGAAAAATTAAATGGAGATGCATGGAACTGTCGCAAAACTTGTGGTTTGGGGGTGATCAAAGATCTGAAAATTCGATTCCTGATCATGATGATAATTTTCAGCAGTGCCTCTAGGCGGGTCTATGGGGTCCAGGGTCTATTGGGCTATAGGGTCTAGGGTCTTGGGCTATAGGGTCTGGGGTCTAGGGTCTGGTGGGCTATAGGGTCTATAGGGTCTATTGTCCACAGGGTCTAGGGTCTATAGCCCACAGGGTCTATTGTCTATGGGGTCTATAGCCCACAGGGTCTGTTGTCTATGGGGTCTATAGCCCACAGGGTCTATAATCTATCCATAGAGTCTGCATACTGGGAAATGAAATGAGAAAATCACAGAAAATAAAAAGCCCAATTCTACTCACTCTACATTAAAGGCCATCCGTAGCCTGGTATTGACTAGTCTACTTTAAAAACTTGGAATTGTTAAACTCACCATGACCCCATTCATACAACCGATTGGTATCAGCGAAATGCTTAACGTCCTCATCAGTGAGTTTGTTGCGGCGCTCCTGGAACTTGGAAACAAACTCTTGCAACAATTGAATACAGATTGCCTTGAGCTCACCAGTAAGCATCTCTCCGCTGCTATATTTCTTGCGAATATCCTCGAGCTGCTCGTCATCTTCCAAAAAGAAGGAAATGTACTGGAACGAAACGTCCACGTCGCAGTTACCGCCCAAGCGACGCTGCTCCTCGACAGTAACCTGGCCTCCACTAAAGGCGTACTTGTTGATCTTCTTTTTGACCTGGTTAGGCGTGTCGGTCATGTAAATAGAAGAGGTATCGGCAGAAGCACTCATCTTGGTCGAGGATCCCTGGAGAGCAGGGAAGAATTTGGAGTGCAGCAGAGCGGGTTTCGGATACTTGAGCTTTGAAGCAACATCCCGGGCCAAGCGAAAGTAGGGGTCCTGGTCAATTGCACAAGGAATAAGGCATGGGACCTGGCTATTTGTACCAAACAAGTGGGGGAAAGAGTTGGAGAAGCCGGTGGCAATCTGGATCGATGGATAAAAGATCTTTCCAATAGCATCGCTGTCTTTGAACCCAAACACTGCCTTGGAAGAAGTAGTGGTGATGGCCCGCGAGGTGCGAATGACGTTTTTGTAAAACTCGCCCCCCATGTAGTCGAGATCCGAGAAGATAAACGTCTTTTTGGGATCGAAGCCAACGGCAATAATGTCCTTTGTGTTTTGCACGTAAAAGTTGTGGGTCTGTTCCAGAGTCAGGTTGGCCTTGAACAGGAACTTCTCGTCATCGGTCATTTCAATCACCAATGGCACATCAAACACATCTTGCAGCCATTTGGTGAATGTAAAGGGGATCATGTGGCCAAAGTGCATGCTGTCACTGCTGGGGCCACGGCCAGTGTAAAGAAAAAACGGTTTTTTCTGCTCGTAGCAGTCGAGGATCTTGCCGAAATCACGCTCAGAGTAAAACATACCCCGGCGAAGCAAAACGTGGGGCTTGGCGCCGGTGAGCTTCTCAAACCGAGCAAGTGTCTCGGGGCTGATCTTGTTGGTGCCGAAATCCTTGGTGAGCTTGTCGTAGTCGATACCCTGGTTCTCGCCCTCTACGACGGCACCCTCGACGTCCCACGGAGTAACTACTTGGGTTTTATCTTTGGCTTGTTGTTGTTCTGGTTCATTTTGAGCATCAAGCTTGGTGCTTTTGAGTTTTTCAGCGAGATCAGTCATGATGACTTTACAGTCTCTAGTGGGCTCTTGGCCCATAACTCTAGGAGCTGTAGTCAATCCCTGTAGTCACTATAGAAGACCTGTAGGAAGCCTGTAGTCACTTTAGGAGCTGTAGTCAATTTCGTAGTCACTGTAGAAGGCCTGTAGGAAGGCTGTGGTCACTCTAGGAGCTGTAGTCAATCCCTGTAGTCACTCTAGAAAGACCTGTAGGGAGGCCTGTAGGAAGACCTGTAGGAAGCCTGTAGTCAATCCCTGTAGTCACCCTATAGTGAGACCCTATAGTTACTCTCTACCTATAGTCACCTTATAGTCACCCTATAGTCAACCCCATAGTCACCCTATAGCCAACCCCAAAGTCAACTCTACAGCCACCCAGAGTAAAACCTCTAACTACATTATACCTACATGGCACCCTTTGCCCATAGTCACCGGTTGTAGTCTCTAAACTATTTGGCCCAACCATCCACAATAAATTAGATTTTTATTTTCAATAGAGTACAGAGAGAGATTGGCGGGGTCTAAAACTAAATACGAGAGACTTCTGGAGCCTTGGCCAGAGCCTGGTCGACAAGCCGCATCACAGACCAGACTCGGTCCCGCTCTGGGTGATCTCCGACAAACCACTCTTGAAAGAAAGACGCCAGCGGAACTTTACTGGTTCAGTGCCCGGAAAAGTGCAGCTTTGAGTGATGGATCCCGGCCCAGAGTCAAGCTGAGTGCTGCTAACCACTCCCATAGTCACGGGGCGGCTCTTTGGCGCTGCTATTTCAAGTTTGAGGTTGGTGATTTTCTTTGAGCTCGGGTTTGTGATAACCGCAGTTATGTTGGATGTGTCGGTACGATTAGCGCTAAACTTGAGAACCACCGTCTCATCACTAAACGCACTAGTTGTGGGACCCTCCGAGGCAGCTGGATTGCTGGCAGAATTGGAAGTACCGAATATGTCCAAAGAGCTGGCGCCAGGACTGGTGATGGGGGTCGCAGATGAGCTCGCCGCTGTAGTCCCACCGAAAATGTCGAAATCGCTCGACCCGCCGGTAGCAGCAGCAGCAGGGGTTCCCGCGGTGGGGGTACCGCCCAAAGTAAGCCCACCGAAATCAAGACCCAGCAAATCACCAGAGCTTGTTTCTGTACCGGTGGGGGCTGGCGAGGGCTCGTCGCCAATGTCGATCAAAGAGTCGATCAAAGAAGCCTTGGGGGCATTACGCAAGTTTCCACTGGCCAAGCTCTGAATCGGCAAGTTCTGAGCGCCATCAAAATCGCCCTGTGCAAGCAGCTCGTACTTGCGCACCACGGTCTGAATGTAACTGTAGAGCTGCAAACACTTTTCTGCGGCCTCTGGATCTTCCTCCTGCTCTGCCTGTTGGATTTTAGCGATTTGCGGCAGCGCGCTTTGCAAAGAAATGCACAAATCGTAAAAAACGTCGTTCTTGTCGGGCTTATCACCGGGGCTAGCAGAGTTGACCATTTCCTCCAAGATTTCGCACTTTTGGCGCGTTTCATCGAGTTTCTTGGCGGTTGCTGCCTTATAATCGGTGGATTGGTCCTTGAACCCGGCCAAGACCTTCATGATTTTATTGGCTTCTTCGAGGTCCTTGGGTTGACCCGAATGTAACAATTCGTGGAGCTTGGCCGACTGTGCTTCACGATCTTCCTCCTCGAGCTCTTGCGGAGTCTTGAGGGCGTCTGGAGCATTGAGAACGGCTGCATCTTCGCGGTTGATTTGCGGGAAGATGTAGCCCTTGTACTGCAACAAGCGGTGCATGTCTCTGATAAACCCAAAGTCTTGCTTGTGCTTGGAAGTTCTGCAAATAGTCTCGCGCCACTCTTGGATTGCTTCGAGAATCAGCGTCTGGGTCTGAGAGTAGCGAATTGGGGGTTTCTCGGGGAACCGTTTGACCAATTTATTGAGGAAGTCCTTGCGTGAGATCTGAAGGTGGAAAGGGTAGCCGCAGTTTTTGACGCAAACATCAAGAACGCTCATTGCCAGCACTGCGGTTTCGGGGCGCTGGTTGATGTGAGAGACAATGGCATTTGCGGCCTCGCGTGGGGCGCTGCCCTTTTTCTCGTTGATCAAATCGGCGATTTGTAGGTTTGTTGCCAGATCGGGTTTCCTGAGAGTGGGCCGCACAGCGCTCTGGATAAGGCTGAGCAGTTGGGGGATCGAAGCCGGTCCCTGGCGGCCAGACGCGGGTGCCTGGGGCTGCTGGAAAGCGGCATTTGGTCTGAACCTGTCTACATAGCTGGGATTATTAGCAGTGTTGCCCGACCGACTGGACCGACTAGATCGACTAGAGGTAGAAGCAGCATCATCGTCTCTGTATCTCGACATGATTATGTCACGAGCTTCTAATCGCTTTTAGTGGAGCTGACGAAAGTGGAGCTGACGAAGGTGGAGCTGGCGAAAGTGATGTCAGCGCCTGGGGTGGAGTCAGCGCCTAGTGCTAGCGCTTGGAGAGTCAGCCAAGGCGTAAAGTGAAGCTCGAGGTAGGGAGTTGGTTTGAGTGCTGAGAGTATGTAGATTGAGCGGTGAGTAGATCAAGCAGCTGAGTAGATCAAGCAGCTAAAGTAGATCAAGCAGCTGAGTAGATCAAGCAGCTAAGAGTTTAGATAGGTGCGACAGGCTCCAAACGGCTGCTCAGATGGTGACTACTCATTAGTCTTAGGCCATCAAGTGACTCTTTACTGACTCTTTACTGACTCTTTACTGACACTTAACTAACCCTATGACCCCAAATTGACCCTCTGACATCCACAACCTCATGACTCAAAGCCACCCACACCCCACCTTTCCCACCCTTTAGAGATTACAAATAAATATGGCATCCCGACTAAAACTCCTGACTCCTATTTGTCGACAATTATCCACCATGGACTCTTCTAAACTTGTTATCAATAAATGTACTTCCCCCAAGCCTCTGGGTAAGCCCGAGGACCTCGTCTTTGGTAAAACCTTCACCAATAACATGCTCACTTGCGAGTGGGACAGCGAAAATGGTTGGGGGACCCCTGAGATCAAGCCCTATGGCCCTCTCCAGCTTGATCCGGCCAGCTGCGTTTTGCACTATGCTTTCGAATGCTTTGAGGGTCTCAAAGCCTTCAAGGATGTTGACGGGGACATTCGTATCTTCCGCCCCGAGAACAATATGAACCGCCTCAACTCTTCCTCTGACCGTATCTGCTTGCCCACTTTTGATACTAAAGAGGCGGTCAAGTTGATTGAAAAGTTTGTCCAGGTCGAGAAAGACATGGTCCCCAACCAAAAGGGTTATGCCCTCTACTTGCGTCCCACCATGATTGGTACTCAGTCCACTTTGGGTGTTGGTACTCCCCATTCTGCTTTGTTTTACGTTATCGCTTCTCCTGTCGGGCCTTATTACCCCACCGGTTTCAAGGCTGTGAAGCTTGAGGCTACCGATTACGCCGTTCGCGCTTGGCCCGGTGGTGTCGGTAACAAGAAGCTGGGTGCCAACTATGCTCCATGCATTAAGCCCCAGCTTGAGGCTGCCAAGCGTGGCTTCCAGCAAAACCTCTGGCTCTTTGATGGCTACGTTACTGAGGTCGGTACCATGAACTTGTTTTTGGTGTTCCAGAATGAGGACGGTACCAAAGAGCTCTGCACCCCTCCCCTCGACGGCACTATTCTCGAAGGTATCACTCGTCTGTCCATTTTGGAATTGGCAAAGCAACGCCTTGGCTCCGAATGGAAGGTCAACGAGCGTAAGATTCACATGGACGAGCTCGTTGAGCGCAGCAAGAACGGCCAGCTTTTGGAGATCTTCGGCGCCGGTACCGCTGCTGTCGTTTCTCCCGTAAAGGAGATCTCTTACCATGACGAGCCTATCACCGTGCCTTTGCCTGAGGGTAAGGAAGCTGGTCCCATCACCGAGCAGGTGAGCAAATGGATCCAGGACATTCAGTACGGTGTTGATGATCATCCTTACTGTAAGAAGATTAGTGTTTGAATAGTTGAGCTCGAATTTGAGTCTGGTGGCCCCATACGTGGTGGGCCCCATACATTGGTGGGCCCTAGACCACTAGTACCGTCCATGTCTCAGTAAAATACATAAATAATAGACAAACTGTGATTATACAGACTCCGATTAGACAGACTCTGAATAGACAGACTCTAAATAAAGACTCTTGACTATACCATCTTGAAGAACAAGCTGGCCCTCTGTACCCGCCTGTACCCGCCTGGCAACTCAACCTTTCCAATACTTAATTTAAATAATTGCATTACATTACATTTACTGCTGACCAGAAGCTGGCACCTCGTTTGATACTGGCATGGCTGCTTGAATAGTAGCATGAGACTGGAGTCCCTGGGGTACTTGAGAAGGGACTTGTGGGGCCTGAGCCTTGGGAGAAGAAGCCTCAAGAGTTGGAGGCAAAGCGCTGGGAGAGCTGGGGGTATCCTGGAACTCAGTAGCGTCAATCACTGGAGACACAGTAGCCTGAGGGAAATTCTTGGTCTTGCTCAACTCAATGGCCTCCATCAAGGTTTTGCAGTATGTAGTATATTGCACGGTCTCTCTCAACAAAAACTGCGAGCGAGCCTCCCAATTGGCATGTGCACGGGTAGAGATGGCATGCTTGGGGGTGAAGATCCGCAACATATCGCCCAGGACCATCGAGTGCTGGGCCAACGAGCTATCAATGTTGGCGACATACTCTTCCAAAAATGTGAGCTGTTCCGGCTCAGAAAGCGACGAGTGCAGCTCGCTTGCTTGGCGGTTCTTCCACTCGAAAATGGCGATCTTCTCGTCGCCGATTACAATCGTGTCGCTGCCGTTCTGGTAAATCTGGGGCAGCTCACGGCGACCCTGGGCCAATTCGACGGGACGGCCCCAACCATACTCTGTACTGCTAATCATCTCCACAAGAGGAGGCTTGGAGAGACGGGCAGCCCAATAGTTGCATGTGTAGACATACTCGGCAGCAACCTCGCTAGAGCCTGTTCTGAACCGTAAAAGACGGTCGCCAGCCAGCAAAAGACTCCACTCGCCGGGGTTTTCGGCCTGATCGGCAGACTGAGCGAGGGCATTTGTGAGAATGTATGCATGGACGAGCTGGGCCTGGTTCAACCAGTTACCGTCGCCGTTATTGTCGCTAGCACCCTGGTTTCTGTTGCGGATTTTGTAGAGACGAAGCTGACCGCCGTCTGCGAGAGCAAAGAGATCGTGCCACTCACTCTTGTGCTGCTTCTTGATGCCGGATTCGACATCTTGAAAGTATTGAAACTTAAGGGGACCCTCTTTGGCCCAGGGGGCGCCCAAAAGACGTAAACGGTCAATGATATCCTGATCACCAAACTTGGCAATATCGTGCTCTTCTGCGGTTCCAGGAACACTGGAATTAAACGTACCAATCGAGGCACGACGAGTGGGTACCTGGCTACTACCCGAGGGTTCGGTAGATTTCGACTTCATCTGAAAGTCGTCGGGAATAACAAGGGGAACGGCCGAGATGGATCTGTAAAAAAGTCTCAAGATCCCGCCCATGCAAGCAAACCACTCACTGCGGGCATAATTACGGTTATCGGCCACAAATGAGGTGATTGTGGGGCGCTCGCTCTCCAAGAACGCCGAGTAATCGGTGACTTTGGCAAACTGGGGCCGCTCACTAGAGAAAAGCCGGTTCAACGATTCGGTAACGTACTTGACATACTGCTTCATGGTCATGTTTGTCTTGTTGGTGTCCACCTTGGTATGAAGGTCGGTATTGAGCAACAAAATCGAGTACGCGATGGTATAAACCACACCCTGCGAAATAAACTGGTGGTGGGCGTTGCACTCGATCCACCGTTTGGCAAACGCATCGACTACGCGGTCAAGGTGCTGGGACTCGCCCTTGAGCTGGACACGAGTGCAGAGAGTACGGAAAGCCTGGACGATACTCTCGCCGTTCCAGTTGAAGAGTCTCAGAAACTCCGTCAACACTTTGGAGCGCTCCTTATCGCCGCTTTCACCGAGCCATTCGGCGGTCCGCTGGTGCTCGCTGCTCTGGGGCATGGAGTGGAAAATGGCCAACGCAAGGAGCTCAGGGTTGGTGGTGACCTCTTCCTTGGTGGCATTCAAGGGAATCTGGGGGCTTGGCTCGTAGGTGCGGGCCTTTTCGTTCCAGTGAGTGGCCTGGGTGGTTCTGGTGCGGGACGACTCTGCCCGAATAGATGCAGCTGTGGTGCTACGACGAGAAAACAGTTTACGCAGTCCAAACGGCATATGCTCACAAAACTTTTTACACTAGTCAACACAAGGGTGGGTGCCTCTGGGTTTTTGTAATGCCGGGGTTGGGGTCAAATTGGGCATGGGACCTGCATATAAGGGTTCGATGCGGGAAAACGAGGAAACTTGGGGGTGCTGGGGCGAGTTTTGGCACCGAATTTTCAGGACAAAGATTCATCAAGTTGATCTGGATCACGCTTTGGGCCGGGATGAACTGCATCGTCTGACGATCATGCATGTCTCTAACCTCAAACACGCGCACAGACAGGCTGATATTTGGATACTAGAGTCTTTTTTGGAGGTGGGGGTTTGTTAAATTTCGGTTTTATTCCCACTACACCTCCACCCAAAGGAACGGAAAATCTTACCTCAAGGCAAAGCGACGCCCTCAATATCCCGATTGGTTAATCTCGGTGAGTATAGGAATGGGTTTAGTGGGCTTGCGGCCCAGCATTTACAACAAGAAAATCTATTCAATAATATCATTTGCATAAAGCGATGCAAGACAGAACAAGGGAATGCTGCATGTATGATTCATGCGGGCCGTGCTTGTTGGCCAATTACGCCGGGGCCGCAGGGATAATTTTTAAAGTTGGGGATTTGCAAGGTAAAGATTACGCACCGTCACTGCCTAGTGGCACTAACGAATGGATGACTCGTTTCATATTGGTTTCCGAGGAAACTTTAGTCATCCAATTACGCCTGAGGCTCTGATTGAGTTGACCCAGACGAGCTTCTACTGGTTATGTAATTCCGCCACCATAGATAAGACCCTTTGGGTTGATTTTTACCTCCCGGGGGTGACTTTTACCTCTCGGGTGGTTATGTAATTCCGCCACCGCCGCCACCGCCACTACCGCCACTACCACACCCAACACCTAAACACTTGGGCGCAACAACGCTCGTGTTTTCCTAGATAAATGTCCTTTCTTTTCACCCGTAGCAAGCCGAAAACTCCACAGGAAGTGATCTTTGCATTGAATGAACTCATATCCCGCTCTGATATCGGCAGCGATCCCAAGGTGCTCGAAGAAATCCACCGTTTACTCGTACAAACCCGCATCATCGCTTATGGCGACAGCGAGAACCCCGCGGACCCTGACCAGATGAGCGCGCTTTCCAAGGAGGTCTATGCCACAAACTTGTTGGTCCCCCTCGTGGATCACATGGCGCTGCTCAACTTTGATGGCCGCAGAGATATGACCCAATTGTTTACATTTCTCTTGCAGCGCCAAATCGGCAACCACAGCCCCACCTCTGAGTATTTGCTGCAGCGCCCGTTCCTGGTGGATATGCTCATTGCTGCTGCTGGCGACCCCGACACGCACCGGAGCGCCAACCAGATCCTGTGCGAGTTTGCCAAGCACGAGCCCTTGCAGAGTCATATCCATGATTCCGAGGCATTCTGGGATATGTTCAAGTTCTGCCAGGAGCAGCAGTTTGAGGTTGCAAGTGATTGCTTTGCTACTTTTTCAAAATTCTTGGGGCCCAGTAGTAAACTGACCAGTACTTTTCTGCAAAAATACGGCAAACGGTTCGAGCAGCATATCAACCAGCTGATGATCTGCCCCAATTATGTTATTAAACGCCAAGCAATCCGCTTGCAATCCTCTCTGATCAATCATCGCAAAAACAAAGATTACATCTCCGTTTATGTTACAAACCTCGAGAACCTCAAAATGGTTATGCGGCTCATGCGGGACCATAGCAAAGCTATCCATTATGAGATTTTCCACGTTTTCAAAGTATTTGCTGCTAACCCTCAGAAACCACAGCCCATCTACGATGTCTTGTATCGCAACAAAGCCAAGCTGTTGGACGCACTTGACGCGTTGAAGGAGCATGAAAGAAAAGAGGATGAACTGTTCAAGCAGGAGCGGTTGTATGTTGTGCAGAGAATCAAGGAGCTAGAGGCAAGATCATGAATGGTGAGCTGGTGTGTAAAGCCCAGTCATGGGTATGACCCGGTGCGTGTGCAAAACCGGTGCGTGTGTAAACCGGTGCGTGGGTGCAACCCGGTGCGTGTGTAAAACCGGTGCGGGCTTTAACTCTTTGAGTAAAACTAATCCTCAACCATTAAATGCCAAAAGCTGCCCTTTGAACTACTCGGGCCATATTAATCAAACGGGCACACCAAAGTCGCTAAAATTAAGAGTTGCATAGTTAGCATTATTTATATATCGAAAACGTCAAATCAATGGAAAGCTTTGATGTTAGGTTGTGTGGGCCCTTGAACTAAGACTGTATGGGCCTTGATTTGAGATTGTGTGGGCCTCAAGTTTCGACTGTAAAGGCCTTGACATTAGACTGTATAGGCCACCCCAGTGCACACAATTCACCCTTGATGCCCGCAACCTGCGTACTCCCCGGTACTCTAATCGGTAGAGAGGCACAGAAACAGTCCCCTCAATATACCTCCCTGCTCTATAAAGCTTGCCAAAGAGACACCAAAATCCTCAGCCCTTGTTGATCTGCCCTTTGCATACAAATCCCAATTACTGGTCAACACAAAATGTACCTGGTCGACTATATGCACCGATTGTGCATTAGCGATAAGGACTAGTTCAAGCGTCTCCCCTAGTCCGATATAGGCACTGCTGCTGCGATCGCCAGTTTGATTGACGCTAGTGAACTCACCTCTTACAATGTGGGTCTGTGCAACCGGTATTTCCTGGAGGTATCTGAGTAAACGAGTACAGATTGCCATCGTCACCAATACTTTGAACCCGTAGCGTGTAGCAACCATACCTCACGAGACTTTGGTGATTGGCTCCCGCATCGCAAACCAAAGTGATGGCTCAGTTTTCGAGGTCCAAGCACTGACTCTGCGGGAATCCTCCAGACAAGCGCCATGCAGATACCATGCCCTTGATTGTAAACGCAGTGGTATCAATGTCAAGATGGCAAGGACGGGGCCCCAACAGTACAGGCCAGCCGTAGCTCGAGTATAATAATTAAAAAGACGGGAGCAGTCAATATCAGTGTAGCTTCCGGGAAACTCTGTTGAGTATCGTTGTCTCCAGTTGATGGCTTTCTCCACTAGCTTAGCACACTTGTTACTGGATCGATAAAGGTTGTACAAATCCCGCAATCCCGCAATTCCATAAGCGGAATGATATTATACACCATAATATTTCAGTAATATTCATTTAATGCACTACTTTGGGCTGGGATTGGATATATCTTGCGTACATACAGGTTATGCAAGGTTCATGCATAGCGGGACACGATAAGCACAAATGTTTTTGCGGTCTGATCTCGGCCATTTGGCAGCATTAAAAAAGTTAGTCTAGTCGGTTCAGCTGATTTGAAGCTTGACGAGTCGCTTTTTGGTGTTTCAAGTCTTTTCACATAAACGAGTATACAGAGTAATTTGCGATATTGCGCTATCGGGGACCCACTATGATTGCGACTATGGGTATAATTTCTCTAGGCGCATAAGTACTGCATTGGTACAGTTTCCGTGCCATAAAACGCTCAAATGTACTTTGTCTGCTTCTAAACAAGTATCCATCAAGGCACTCGCAATAAACTTTGAGCCTCACTCAATGTATCACTCAGCAGCTGTTTATTTTTCCCGTATCAGTAGCACTGTCAGTATCAGTAGCTACTGGTTAGGGCTAGAGGGCCACCATTTGTAGAGTTTTGGTATAGTTGCGAGTTTGAGCCATCACTCGGCCTCCCTGCATTGTCTTGGCTATGTTAAGACCATCATTGGCCCTTAACACTAGCAACACCGTACTCTGTTTATACTGTGACTCCTCTGCAGCCAAATTGCTCGCCAAAACTGTCCTCACCACCGCCGACTACCTCCATCGGGTCCCACAACGGGCAATACCCGAGTGCGGTGAGTTCAATCAACGGGGCTCATGCAGAAGAGAAAGAGAAATGTTGTCCCCTTTTTTATTCAACACCCCAGTTTCAGGTGAGGTTGAAACGACATCGCAAGACAATGCCATTGCGGCAAATAGCGATCACAACCTGATTCATGGGTACCGAGAATCAACAAAGGGGAAAGGCACACAGTCGTTTTCTCTATCTCTGGGTTGAGCTTTCTCCCGTTTTCTCAAAACCCCAGTGCCACAAACTCACCCCTCGCGGCGTGATGCGTAGCTAGGCAGCGTCACCGCATAGCGGTTACGGGACGCATAATCTCAAGGCCTAGAGTATCAAGAACCAAACAGCAGGAGTTTGGGTGAAATTTTCGGATTACTAGGCCCGGTTCTCAATCTAGCGGGGTATGATTATGCTAGATATACCTGTCTGGCAAACAACGGAGACGGCCCACTCTCACGGGACGATCGATTCTTGGACCTCGAAAACAGAGATTACTACAACCTCGCCCGGTATTTCGGCCCGTATACTCGATTACTTTTTTTCCACTCGCAAATTGGAGCAAAAGCAGCTGTTTTTCACATGATTGATGCCAAAGTGGGGCTCCATAGTCTACTCCCAGACGCAACCTCGCATGAACCCTAACCACTTCTTTCCTTTCAGGATAAGGTACCTCCTCCTCATCAAGAAGCTATAAGCACCTGGTTCTGACTTGTTGATACCCTACCCCAATTGTGGCCATGTGTATCTTTGTTGCCTCCACAGAGTTTACTGACTAGTAAGTATACTACGATCCTACCCCGCTTGGCAGAGGACTAACCGTAGTGCGTTTGTTCTTGTAGATAATAGAGACGAGTACCTCGACCGTGCGACCACGGGTGCTCATTTATGGGATGACGGGGGTATCTATAGCCCCCAAGATACCAGCAAGAACGAGCAGGGGACATGGATCGGGCTGTCTAGGCAAGGCAAAGTAGCGGCGCTTGTAAACCAACCGGACCCTGATCGAGACAATGCTCCAACCTCTCGAGGAATTTTGCCCACTCAGTATCTCAAATCGGATGAGAATATAGATTCGTGGATACAAGACCAGCAAACTGGCGGGTTCACGATGCTCTATGGAAAGGTGAGAATAACACCTACCGGGATCGAGGAAATGAAGCTGATAACCCACAAGAATGAGTCGCATCCTATCTTTGGCACACACGAGCAAACTGTGTCGGTCTCAAACGGGCCTCTTGGCGACGCTGAGTGGTCAAAGGTGGAACAAGCCAAACGGCTAGCACTGGATGCGCGTGAGCTACATGGCCCTGAACTGCTTGAAAAGTTGTGGGGATTGTTATCGGATCAATCAATTGATGAGAACGCCACTATTGGAGATGCCAAAACCAGCATTTTCATTCCCAAGATTAAAATCGACGGCCGCGAATATGGGACAAGAACCCAAACCGTTATCCTGATTGATTATCAAGGCAACACACAGTATCTTGAGAAAGATGTTGCTAGCGGGTTAATAACCGCAAAGGATTGGCAAGTTGACGTAGGGAGCATTTCTCAAAGCGAGGGACCGGACGAGGGTGAGGGCCTCAAACGGGAAGCATAAGGGGATAATTTGTAGGCTGCATTTACCACATGTATATTAATAGTATTTAGTTGAGATGGGTTCTGTGGGGTGAGCTTTTTGGGGGCTGCTTGGGTGGCTGCTTGGGGTGAGCTGCTGAGGATGGCCGCTTCAAGTGGTTCCGCTACCTGCTCTTGGTACTTTCTGTCAAGCGATTAAAAGATTAATGCTTTAAATCAGTACCTCAAGCCAGGCCTCAAATTAATGCCTTAAATTAGTGCTTTATATACGGTATTGATTTTTAATGGATGTCTCGTAAAAGTAAAAAGAAAAAGAGCCCTGCTAGGCGAGAAATGAGCCCTGCTACGCAACGAGCCCTGCTACGCCCGACTACGCAACAAACGAGCCCACCTACTCACCCACTCACCTACTACCTACTCACTCACCTTATCGCTCTCATGGAAACTTTCTTGGCTATCGGCATCACTCTCACTGTGGGAGCTCCGCTCGGGGCTGTTGCTTCTGCTATGGGCGACACTTGGGCTGGGACTATCCATACGCTTTGCGATCCAGTCTCTGAACCCCGTAAGTAACCGCATTGGCGTTGAGTGACCCTCCTCTGGGGGCAAAACAAGTGCTCTGCGGAACGCCACAACGTGTTTTTTGATTTCGAGCTCGTTTTTCTTGAGCCATGAAACATTGAGATCTTTACGCGAGACACCACGGGCAAAGTTGCGCATCAAGTACAGGTCGTAATCGCGAATGATCTTGGTGATGATATCAGAGGTAGAGATGCCCTCTGTGCGCTGGGTCACGAGGAATTTGCCCTGCTCCTTGACATAACGGTAGACGTCGTCGGAACCGGCCGAATTGTACGGGATATCATCGTGAGCAACATAGTCAATCTCGTGCTCATCGAGGAATTCCTGTGTGACCGCCCATGGAGCGTTGGGGATGACCTCGTAGACCCATTTGCAATGCTTGAGGGTCTCGTACCGCTGCTCTCCGTTCAAAACTGTGATTCCCTTATACTTGTGGGTATCCTCGTCGCTGGCGACCCCGACAATGAGCTGGATATCCGCGCCGGGGATACATTTGGCCGCCTGTTCCAGCTGGCGCATATGGCCCAAATGAAATAAATCAAAGACGCCGTCCGCGTACACCCGAATAGGCCGGCCCTTGGGCGGTAAGTTGAACGAGTAGCCGCGGGGGCGCAAGTGACGCAATTCCGCAGGCAGCTGGGCATCGAGCTCTTCCTCGCGGGGATCAACCACCTCCTGGCGCTTGGGTTCAGGCTCGGCATCGAGACTGGTTTGTGAAATCGTTCGTTTAGCCATTCTCGCCGTCTCGTGGTTGGGGAATGGGGGAAGCAGTCTTGTCGCGGGTCACTAATCGCAGACGTGAAGTTACCGAATGGGGGAATGGAGGGTAGAAAGGGGTCGTAAAGGCTAATTTTATGGTGGTTATGGTGTGCAAATCTAGTGGCTGTGGAGTTCTCATACATTTGTGCCGGGAAAGCCCACATTTACTGAGTTGAAGGCCGGCGCATCTCTCTATATCTCGCTATGCAGGAGCGCGCCAATGCAGGACCGCTTCAGGTAATGCATGACATCATGCGGCAAGTACACGACATTTGAGAGAAGTTGTGCTTGCAAGTTGTGCTTGTGGGTTTTGTAGTCGGGATGCTGTTAATGTAGGTTTTTCAGGGCTGAGTCTGTCTTTTACTAGGGCCTAAGTTGATTTCCTTCTAATTTATAGAGCTTGTTGCCTGGTGCCATATCTGTGATTTTCTGCTAGAATTGGCCAAATAAGTCATGTCCGTAGTGAATTTTATTTATTTTGTATTTCTTGTTTGTATTTAGAGTCAATTGGTTCTTGGAAGCCTTGATTTATAGAAGGTTAGGATAGGTTCTGAGGTCCAGTGCTAGTCTAAGGTCCAGTACGAGTCTACAGAGATTCAATACTAATCTATGCAGCAGTAAGCATATAATTTTGTCAATAACGATAAGCAAAGCACCAGCACTGACGGCTTGGGGAGATACACGGTGCCTCTTACCACTCTGCTCATTTAACTGCACACGCCGCATAAACAGGTCCCAACTGTTAGGTTAATAGTTACACACCATTTTTATTACTATGATCCCAGATCGTCACTGGTGGACCTGGGGCACGCAAGGATAGAGCTTGGTAGTGACTGGAACTCCAAGCAACTCGAGCTGTGCCAATTTCGCAATGGCTCTTTTTTTGGACCCTCCCAACCAGTGCCTATCAAAACTACTGTCCACTAGCTACTGAACTACCATCTCAAGAGTACATCGTCCCTTTAGCATACAGAGAATACCTATTTAGATATCTATACGTCATTGAGCGTTAGGACGGCGAGTTTGATAACAGATTCTAATGATATCAAGTACATTTAGGGACATATATAACCACCCTCTTGACTTGACGATCTGTATCTTGCGCGAGTGCAGCAATTAGTATCTTACAATGTAGTGTTAGCCCTCATACCTATGGTTACTTTGGGAATCGTTTGTATTGAGCTCTCTCTTAAAATCCGGTTGAGAAGGTTTATCTGCCATCTCTTGATCTACGGACGTACTGTTATCTCATACTTTTTTCATTGTACGTCGCTTGGTTTCGAAAACTGCTGGTGTTACCTGGCATTATGGTCCATTGATGGGGTACGACGCGGGAATGGAACTACCGCTGCGGTCACAAGCCTGATCCAAAGACTCGACGTATAGTACGCAATCCGAGCATCTGGAACGTTACTCTATTTTGTGGCAGTGTAGTTGTCGCTGCGGGATACGTGGGAGGGAGATTAAGATCCAATTTTGCAAAGCGTCTTGAGGAACACGCGAATCAAGGGGTGGAGCAAGTTTGAGGTGACTGCGGCCTCTGCTTGAATAATTCAACAGTCTGTGTTTAGTCTTCGGGCCTGTTATTTGTATAGAGCCTGTATAACCGTCAAACACTTGCCTGTTGCCAAGTACATCAAGAGGCCAACAGTGCAAAGGCCATTGAATGTCCCCAATTTTACAGAGTTGTCGATCATAGAGCTTAGAGTGACATATCGCTGTGAAAGGAAATAAATCATGCACCTGAGAACTTACGAGACTGTTTTCTTATTATTTTTATATCCAAGTCCCAAGCACTCGACTCTAAAATGCTTTCCCAGCGAGCATGTCCCGTCTGACCGTGCCACTCAGACACGCCCCTTCCCAGCTAGACACACCCCTTCCCAACACGCTCCTTCCCTAAACACGCTTCTTCCCAGCTCTCTCCAGCCTCTTTAGACCCCCACACTCCCAACCTCCCCACAATATTAAACTCAACTCCATAGCTTGACTCATCCCAGATGCCTCTGAGTCTTTCCTCTGTAAATAAACGAGTTGTTAATGCTCATTATGCTGTGAGAGGTGCTATTGCTGTACGGGCAGAAGAGATCCGCAACGAGCTCAAGAGTCACCCTGATAAGTACCCCTTCAAGGAGATCATCAATGCCAATATTGGAAACCCCCAGCAGCTGGACCAAAAACCAATCACTTTTTATCGTCAGGTATTGGCATTGGTCCAGTACCCTCCACTTCTCAAGAACCCCGTGCAATTTGCCCCTGATGCCGTGCGGAGAGCCACTCACCTGCTCGAGAGTATCGGCAGTGTGGGAGCCTATTCCACCTCCAACGGTGTTCCTGCGGTCCGCGAGTCTATTGCCAGGTTTATCTCCGAGCGCGATGGCTTCCCTGCTGATCCTGAGAACATTTTCTTGAGCGCTGGTGCCTCTGCTGCCGTATCGAAGCTCCTGAGTCTCGTTACCAGCGACGAGAAGAGCGGTGTGCTGATTCCTATTCCTCAATACCCACTTTACTCTGCTACTTTGACGCTACAGGGCTGCAATGCGGTCAATTATTACTTGGACGAGAAGGATGATTGGAGCACCAACAAAACAGCCATCTCCACTGCATTTGACGAAGCCCGCAAGAATGGCATCGATCCCAAGCTAATTGCAGTCATTAACCCTGGTAACCCTACCGGTAGCGTTCTTGATGCTGCCAACATTCGCGGAATTTGCGAGTTTGCTCTCGATAATGACTTGGTGATTCTTGCTGATGAGGTTTACCAAACAAACGTCTACGATGGCAGCTTCACTTCGTTTAAAAAGGTCCGCTCGCAATTGGTGCATCAGGATAAACGCTTTGAGCAGCTCCAACTGGCCTCTGTTCACTCCACCTCAAAGGGTACTATTGGTGAGTGCGGTCAACGTGGAGGCTACCTTGAGATTGCGGGGTTCTCTCCGGAAGTCAAGGACCTTATCTATAAGATGGCCTCCATTGAGCTCTGCCCTGTAGTCACTGGCCAGATCTTGACGGAAATGATGGTCAACCCCCCCAAGGAGGGCGATGAGAGCTATGAACAGTTTAAACAAGAAAACAAGCACATTTTCGAGACTCTCAAGAAACGTGCCGATGGCCTTTATGACGTCTTCAAGCAGCTCGAGGGCGTCGAGTGCAATGCTCCCGAGGGTGCCATGTACCTTTTCCCCAAAATCACTCTGTCTGCAAAAGCAGTTGAAGCTGCCAAAGCAAAGGGTATGCAGCCTGATGAGTTTTACTGTATGGAGCTTCTTGAAAATGCCGGCGTTTGTGTGGTTGCTGGGTCTGGGTTTGGTCAAGAGCCCGGTACTTTTCATTTCCGCACTACATTCTTGGCTCCTGGTGATGAAGAGTTTTACAAGTTGTTTATTGATTTCCACAAAAAGTTTATGGACAAGTACAAGTAGATTGAAGCTTGAACTGGAGCAAGCTAACTAGCATATGTATACGTAGATTAGGAGTGATGAGTAGGGTTGGTTGATGTATGGCTGTTTGTTGGAAATTTCTAGTGATGGCGTGTACATCTGATCCCTACTAATCTTTGAGTCGTGCTCCCTACGCATCTTTAAGTCGTGCAGGGCTATTATCAGAGCTCTGGTCGTTGCCAGCCCTATAGCAGTCCTTCCCTTTCTACATTGACGTCAGCCTCCATAGATAAACTAAACACCAACATAATAATCAAATGTACAGTAAAAACACCACTTATCCAGCCAAACTTGGCAACTAATGACCCCACAGTTTACCATCCCACCAACTCTTTCCTTACCACTTGACCTCTCCATTTCATATCATCTGCACTAAACTATGAAACAAAATACACCATATTGTGTCCCACAAAGTCTCACGTGGCCCAGATCAACGCCGCTTACAAAAATCGGTCCATCTATCGATTAAACAAGCAGAAATGAAAAAGTGGACACGTTTGGTAAGATTTGTTGGTACAGATGGTAAAGTATACTCTGGCGATGCCATTGTTGACCGCAGTACCAACGACGCACGGCTCAGCCGACGAGCACGGTTGATTCATGGCGATCCCTTTGGCAACTACTCCATGGGCCCTGTGGTGGATATTGGCCGGCTTTTGCAGCCGCTTCCGTACTCCAAGGTCCGGACTGTCCGGTGTTTGGGTCTCAACTACGTCAAGCATGCCCAGGAAGCCAACATGCCGCTGCCTGAGACCCCCATTGTGTTCCACAAACCTGCCACGGCCATCACCGGACCCACCGACCAGATCCTGGTGCCGGAGATGTACCAAGAGGTCCCCAGTCTCGATTATGAGGTGGAATTGGTGATTGTTATCGGTAAGCAATGCTACAATGTTGCTGAAAAGGATGCCCTCAAGTACGTGGCCGGGTATACCGTTGGCAATGATGTCTCTCACCGTCACTGGCAGATTGAGCGCGGATCGCAGTGGGGTGTGGGCAAGTCTCATGATACATTTGCGCCCATTGGTCCTGCTATTGTACGTGATGTGATTGCCGATAGGCTCCCAATCATGTGCAGTGTCAATGGAGAGCTTCGTCAATCTAGTAGCACTGATGATATGGTATTTGGGGTTGCCAAAGCAGTCTCATTCTTGAGCAAAACATCGACCCTCGTGCCCGGAGATTTGATCTTTATGGGCACTCCTGCGGGTGTAGGAATGGGTCTCAAGCCTCCACAGTATCTCAAGAATGGTGACGTTGTAGAGTGCAAAATTGGAGGGCTTGGGTCTATTAGAAATAAGGTCAAGCATGTCAAGGCTAAGAATCTGCAACAAAAGCAACCAAAGTTTACTCACCGCAAATCCAAACTGTAAGTTCAAGTAGGGTAGAGTAGAGTGGTGTTGTGGTGGTTAAAAGTGTGGGTTGAGGACAGTTACTTCAGGATAATTACTTTTAGGGTGATTACTCTCAAGGCATTTGGTTATCTCAACCAGTTAGCTCAACTAGCTATCGCAACTAGTACCCAAGTGCCCAACTATTTACAGGCCACCGATTTCAAGAATCATATGTACTATTTACTACGCATTAAAACCCAAAGACAATCAACTTAGAGGAGTAGGTGCAGCGCTATCACTAGCATGAGTGTGCAATTTGACCACTGGTCTCCGGGTCATCATATTGGACATATCCAGAATGTGCTGCCAGTGGATCGTCTTGGGACGACGTTGTTTGGTTTCAGTGTCATACTCCCAGAGATAATTAATGGGCGTGAACTCAAGCTTAGAGCTATTGACACCCACAACCGCAGCGGAAGCATCGCGAGCTTCAGGGAGATTGTAATCAAAACCTTGCTGTTGCTCGATAAATTGTACGGAACGAATACCCACACGAGTGGCACGGATACGGTCCACAGGAGAGGGAGCGCCGCCCTGCTGCAGATGACCAGGGATGGCTTCACGAGCATCAAAGTATCCATGGGACTCAGTCTCGAAAATGGAGGCCAAGTTCTCGGTACTGAATCCTGATGCGGCCTTTTCATTACGAATGACTAGGCGGCCCGCACGGACACGGCCCTGGTCGTTCTTGAAGCATTCGCGCAAATGCTTGATATCGGCGCTCATTTGCGTGAGGGAGATGCCCTCTTCGGGTGTATAGACAGCGTGAGCACCACAAACAAGACCAGTATAGCTCGCAATGTACCCACTTTGGCCACCCTGTACTTCAACAACAAACACACGGCGACGAGTAGAGGCCGCGCTCTGTTTGACAATATCGCAATACTCAACAAGCATATTGACGCAAGTATCAGCACCCAAACTGTGCTCAGTACCAGGGACGTTATTACTGATAGTCGCAGGCAAACAAACCATGGGGATACGGAAAGCAGGGTACGCGTCGCGGTACTTTTCGAGCATGTGCAGAGACTTGTAGGCCTCGAATCCACCGATAATCATGAGACCATCGAATTTGTATTTGCCAAAGTAATAAGCAATCATACCGATATCGCAGTCGGGCAAGTTACGGTTGGTACCAATTTCGCAGCCACCCAACGTGAACAGGTCCTCCACTTCGAGCCAAGTAGCCTCCTTGACAGACTCATGACGAGCCAATCCCGTCCAGCTGTTGCCAATCAAGTACGGCTTGTGGCCTCTTGAGAAACAGTACGATGAAGCAGCACTTATAGCGGCATTCATACCGCCAGCGGGTGCTCCAACCGAGATAATGGCGATATTGAGGGGTTTCTTTGCAGCGTGGTTGGTGCTGACTTTGTCGCTCTTGGACATAATCAAATAGTTGTGTAAATGATCGTGGAACTCTGCATCGCGCAAGGCTCTAGCGCCATCAAAGTCTTTGGCCTCGATAGCATCTGCCACTTTTTTGGTAGCAGCGACCGCATCAACGAGATTAACAGTAACAATCTTGTTCTCCTTGAGACCGATCATTGGAGAAGGAGTACTAGGAGTGGCCTTGAGGATAGCTTCGACAGCAGCGGCGCCCTGCATGGTGCCCAGCATGCGGTCATAGGCAACGGCATTTCCACCGCGCTGAACGTGGCCCAAGGTAGTCACACGGGCATCGAGGCCGATATCAGTGAGCTTTTGCATGACTGCGTCGCTCTTGATGGGGTTGAGGTTCTTATCGATGGCGCCCTCAGCAACAATAACAATTGAGCGGCGGCGGCCGGCAGCGCGATGGCGTTGAATGATATCGCACATTTGCTTGGACCAATCTTCATCGGCGGGCGGTAACTCGGGAATGAACATATAGTCGGCACGACAGGAGATGGCAGCCATCAACGCCAGCCAACCACAGTGACGGCCCATAACCTCAACCACAAAAGCGCGGGCGTGGGATTCGGCCGTGGCAGAAATCCAGTCGACATTGGTGGAAATACGTTCCAGCGAGGAGTACGCGCCAATAGTGACATCGGTCATGGCCATGTCGTTATCAATGGAGCCTACGGTACCGGCGATGTTGAGGTCCTTGTGGGCGTCGTAAACCTCCTGAGAGATTTTCTTATCCTCAAGCAACTCTTTGATGAGTTCAGGCCACTCGTGACGGAATTTATCGGCGCCAGTAAGTGAACCATCACCACCGCAAACCACGAGGCCATCAATACCGTGCATGCACATATTATAGCAGGCGGTTTTGCGGCCTTCACGTTCACGGAATCCCTTTGAGCGAGCGGATCCGATAATAGTACCACCGATACCCACGAATCCGCGCACATCGTCCCATCCAAGTTTACGAATAGAGTCGCCGCCCTTGATGAGGCCCTCATAACCATCGTAAACGGCAAATGCTTCGCAAGAATTGTAGATTGCGGTACGGACAACAGCACGAACGCACGCATTCATGCCGGGAGCATCACCACCGCTGGTAATAACGGCGATACGTTTACGGAACCCAAGAGCAGGCATCGTCTCTGCGCTGGGGACATTTTGGTCGTCGCTAGGAAGGACATCGAGGTGGACTCTTGGCTTGTGGCGGTCGACTTGCGGAACATCGGTTACTGCGTTGGTCGATTGAGTAAAACAGAGAAGGTTACCGAGCGGGTCGACAGTGTAAACCTCAAAGGGGCCTACGGGCGGCAGTTTCTGTACTGGAGTGTCGAGTGGAGGCAGCTCGTCCACATCCAAAACACTGAAATAGTGGACAGGTGCAAGGGAGCGCCAATCGCTGTTTTCTACGGCATTTCTCAGCTGAGAAGCGGTCTCTCTTTGCCTCTCAGAGTCGATTCCACGAGTAGTGAGACGGAGGTTGACAGCACTCTCGTTGCCAGTATCAACGGCAGGCAAAATCAATCGTGCGTCCCTGGTAGCTTCGGTAGCTCTACGGAAACTGGGGCTCGTTTCATTGGGGCCAAGTTCAGCAACCAAATGGAAACCAATGGTCTCGTAAAATTTGATGGCCTCCTTGTAGAGAGGTTCACTATTTGTAGCAAAACTAACTGCTGCCATAGCAGCCGATTCGAGACCCATTTTCAAGTGATGTTGAGTTGAGCTCGAGGAGGGGGATGGAGGGGGGGTTTTATTCTAGAGCAGGGTGCATAAGCGAGATCAAGATGGGTGACCATACCTGGTGAGATATCAAGGATTGGGGTCATTATTTTAGTTCTGGGGGTATTTTTGGTCATTTTCGGTGTATGTACGCTATACTTGTACTCTAAACTCACTCTAAACATCACCAGATTTATATTTTTAAAGGGTATATGCAAGAGCCAGCAGGTGCAAGCAGGTGCAAGCAGCAGGTGACAAATGGTATGACGTAGAAGCAAATTCGAGTTGCAATGATAATGCAGTGGTTGAGGCTCAAAGCGGTTCTTCGAGCCAGGTTTAAAATGGAGTGAAATAAAACAATCGATAACAATGGAGCATTTAGTTAAAGACCCTTGCAAACTGCTTTATAACGTCCCAACACTATACATCCTGACTAGCAATCCCTCTAGTGCCTCCAAGTAAAGCCTTTAAACCCTTTGGACCTTTAAAGACCCTTCAACCCACAAGCCACTTTAGAATGGAAGCGTTACTTGGGGATATTCAGAAAGGCAAGAGGCTTCAAAAAGCGCCCGAAACAAGAGACTCCTCGGCCCAGTCAATGGGAAGAGTTATGGGCAGCAATGAGGCCCCCTCTGGCCGTCCCAGCGCGCCAGCAGTGCCCGCATCTGCGCCTCAGATCCCCACTTCGAATGATCCAATGATGCAGGAGATTATTGGTGCTCGGCTGAGAAAAGCGGGAGGAGCCCCTAGTGCACCCAGAGCCCCCACGGCGCCTCCTGTCGTGGCCCCTCGGACAGCCGCTCCTGCAATCAACGTCCGTGCTCCTGCCGCGCCCGCTCCGACTGCATCTGCGCCATCAATACCTCGAGGAGCCCCTCCTGTGCCCGGGGCGCCACCTGTTCCTGGAAGCCGCGCGCCGCCTGCGCCAAGAGCTCCACCAACAGCACCGGCCCCTCGGAGTCCATTGCGTTCACCACCGGCACCCCAGCAGCACCAGAGCTCAGAAGCTGATTTCGAGAATGAAATTCTAGGCGCCAGGCTCCGAAAAGTGAGCGCGGGAGACTCTGCGCCCGCACCTACTGGCGGTGCACCCCCTATCCCTCCTTCTGCTCCATCAGCACCTGCCGTGCCAGGAGCCCCAGCAAGACCTTCTGCTCGTCCAAAACCGAAACCATCGCTGAAACCCAAACCTACGATCGGGGATAAACCCAAACCAAAGCCGAGCACAACCGCCAAGGGTCCGAGTGTGGGTGCGCCGGGTGCGCCAAGAGCTCCACCTCTGCCTGGATCAGCTCCATCGGCTCCCTCAGCCCCGCCCCTGCCTAAATCAGCTCCCTCGGCTCCACCTCTGCCTGGATCGGCTCCCTCGGCTCCACCTCTGCCTGGATCAGCTCCCTCGGCTCCCCCTGCCCCGCCCCTGCCCGGATCAAGTGCCCCTAAAGCACCTCCTTTGCCTGGATCCACAACGCCTTTTCAAAAAGCACCTTCTGTGCCCTCCAGTGCCCCGCCGAGTGCGCCAAAAGCACCGTCCTTGAGTGCTCCCAGTGCCCCATCCACTCCTGTTCCTCCATCAGCACCAGCCGCAAGAGCACCCCCTGTTCCTACAAGCGCACCTCCTGTTCCTGGTAAAGCTGCGCCTGCTGCCCCGGGTGCCAGGGCGCCGGCCCCACCTGCTCCAACAGGTAAAGCGCCTTCTGATGCAGCGAGAAATGGGCCCCCAATCACCAAGACGCCCGCGGTCAAGGCACCTAGTGCACCTGCTCCACCTCCCGTCAGCGCGCCTCGAGCTCCTGCGCCTCCAAGCGCACCAAAAGCGCCTGCTCCTCCTGTTAGCGTGCCAGCTCCTCCTTCGGCACCCCCAGTAAGCGCTCCAAAAGCACCGGCTCCTCCTTCGGCACCGGCTCCACCCTCAGCACCGACTCCTCCTGCTGCACCGACTCCACCCTCAGCACAGGCTCCCACCTCTGCCCCTGCTCCTTCACACAACAGAGCACCACCCCCACCCCCGGGCGGATCACGCACAGCGCGCAATGGAAGCGCTCCATCAAAATCAAAGGCTGCGCGTCCTCATATCACCTCAGGACGGTTTCATTTCGCCGAATCCAAAGACCTGCCCCCACCTCGTCGGGTCGGCCCAGACCATTTCAAAACAGTCCGGCGCTACCCCAGTGGGCGTGGTGCGACAATGCCATTGGATCTGTCAACACTGAGCTAACAACCCCTCTCCTCTGAGCTCATTGTTTATATACAGTTAGATATTTATTTTTTGTACCATCCATCGAGCCAACGTTCACGCCAGGTGCGGCAATCGAATGCTGGTTTCCCCAGCTTGGCGTTCACCTCATTGTGGGCTTCACATAGCCACTGCCCCAATTCGTTGCGGCCACCAACTTTGGGTGGATGCTCTTGGACATAGTCACGGAAATCAGCTGCACAGGGAGGGCAAGGGTACACTTTACCGAATAGGTTTAAAAACCCAGACATTGTAGTTTGTTCATTTGGGCTCGCATCTTCTGGGTAAGCCGCAGGTAAAGAGTGTAAAAATGTCCAGGTACTGCTGCCTAATTCCTGAGAATCCGGGGGATCACGTCTGTACGCATCTTTGGAGGTGGCAAAACGTGTGGCGTCTGCAGGTGCTCCACTTGGTGGTGACGCAGTTCCCGTGGTGCCTGCGATCATCATGAGATCCTGGAGGCTATTGCATGTACGGCATGGCTTTCCGTTTTCATCGAGAATTATTTTCTTGCCGTCAACGTACGTTGTAGTGTAAACCATTTGCAGCTCAGGGTTAATTGAACCGGATCAGAAAAAGATTATGTCATCGTCTCCAGTTTATAGCGTGCTTAGGCCTCTCCTGTTGTTGGCCATTCATGTACCCAGTTGAATATCAAACCCATAACGTGAATGACTCAATTGTAATCAAACGACTCGCGAATCCCTTGTTTCTCGAATCCCATACCAGACGATAACAAGAGCCCTCGAGTATCAGACCCACAATAGGTGGTGTCAGAATCGCTGCTTCTCTTGTGCTCGAATGTAATTCATGCTTGCACGCATCCCAACTGTTACTCGTGATTATAAACATATCTGTAGTGTGGGGTCAGGCCGACAAAGAGCAAGCGAGAAGCCATTAGTGCAAGTACGGCCCATTAGCGACCGCATTGCATCAACATATTTCGCAACACCGTCTACTAGGCTCTGATGGAATCAAAACGCACAGTCTCGCGCCTCATAACCCCGAGGGTACTCCTCCAGCCCACCTAAAACATGCATTGAATATGCACCCTGATCCCACGTGACTGAGTACCCTAAAGGTTTTCACCATAGTATAGATACCAAACCAACACCTAGGACCCACTTTTAGTGCAAAGCTGCGGGAATGGAAAATCAAAATTTATACTGTCATTGGGATACACATAATAGCGAGAATGTGCTGTTTAATAGTCTCAATGATCTCGACTCGCACATCAAATCGCACTATCAGCAGGAGCAGATTGAGTCACAAGAGCAGGTCGCTTGTCACTGGGATTCGTGCCATGAAATGATAAATCTCGATGAAATGTGGTCCCATTTTAAAAGCCTCCACTTTAAAGACCTGCAAACCCCCCATGTAGGTTGTGAACCGTGTGGGCCTGAGGACCCTCGTGCACATACGCATTCCCACGCCCATGCAGATACAAGAGCACATGCTGAGGTCGATACCCATGCTCACCATTCACAGCTGTATCCTAATACCCCCCCTCAGCCTCATTTGTACATTTGGGACACTCCTCAGGAGCCTATTCCAAGCTTATCGGACCCGGCCAGTTTGCCGTCGCTAGGGTCGACTCCAATCAAGAGCGAGCAAGCGACCCGGCCTTGTACATGTGAGTGGGAGCTGGAGAACGGTCAATGCTGTCACCAGGTGTTTCCCAATTCACACGAACTCAATGCCCACATCGCCTCTGAGCATGTGAGTAGGGGGTGTCACGATTATGTGTGTAGATGGAAAGGATGCAAACGTGGGTGTCGCCCATTTGTTCAGCGGCAAAAGCTAGTGCGCCATCTGCAGACGCACGCCAAAAATTGGTCCTACAAGTGTCACGTTTGTGGCCACTTGAGTAACGACGATATGAGCCTCAAACAGCATATTCGTACCCACTCGGGCGAAAAGCCACATGTTTGCAAAGTATGCGGAAAATGCTTCACTGCAATGTCAAGCCTCACTGTACATCTTCGCGTTCATACGGGCGAGAAGCCCTTGAAATGCAAATTCCCGGGGTGTAATAAGCGGTTCTCCGAGAGTAGCAACCTCAATAAGCACATGAAAACCCATCTCTCGAGATCTTTCGAGTGCTCTTTCTGCAATCGCAAGTTTTGTCGTCGTGATCAGCTCCAGCGTCACCTCAACATTGCCCATAGGGACGATGAAAAGTTGGGGATGAACGGCAACGACATCGCTTCACAGGATCCAGCCCTTGAGCAGACAGCACCAATAGGGCAGAATCGCCCCTCGATCCAGGTTTATGAGTAGCGACCAGGTCTAGCTGGAACTGCCTGGACTCTCCCATTATATTTATTGTTTTAGCATACTTCCCCACATACAAAAAAAAAAGAACTATCTACCAAAGTCATGAATTGCTCATTTTATATCTAGTGCCGATGTTTTTAGTCTGGTTTCATTTAGTTCTGATGGTGCTTATAGAGTCTCTAGTTAGACGGTATAACTTTGCCTGGTAGCTATTGTTGGTCAATGGAAAGGGAAGTCCTAAAAAACTCTTGCTGTAAAGATATATTCGTGTTTAGCGCTATAAAAGCCCAAATATACCATGGACACTGCTGGAATACTGTCGAGCTTGATGCTTCTATAGTTTACCCCTAGATTGAGGCATGCAGCAACTCTCAATACCCGCAGATAATTAAAAGGATAAGAAAGGAGCATCCTATCCTAATTATTACTATTTGATCTGGCTCTCTGGCACATTATGATAACCCTGACGACGGTCACTTCCAGGGCAACAAAGTGGCTGCGTCTACTGGCTGGAAACTACTGAAACGGATTTATAGTACCATTGACTTTATAAAGCTCAACTGAACCAGCTCAAAGAGTATGGTAATTTGCATGCGGAGTCCGTTGCGCAATATACAAGTGCATGCGCATCAATAAATAAGTTTTTTCTTCATTTTCTCCTAGACCAGGCTAGATTGCTATATCATATCAATATAATTCATCACTTTAATTTTTGGTGATACTTTTCACCCCCTTTTGTCGTTTACTTTTCACCGGGGTATCACGAATTTTAGTCAGGGCACGGTACCTGATTCCCGGATGTGAAGGGTACTTTATGTTCTCGCGGTGCTCGCTGGAATATTTGGATGCACATCCCGGCCTGCTGCTAATCAGCCTAGCCGTAGGGCTCCCTAGCGAATTACTCAGCCTCAAGCACGTATAGCGTGCCGGGCGCAATTATAACTTGACAACTTACACACCACAAGTTTCCTGAATTGTGGTTGATTTGAATTCCAGGTACCCAAACGCCCTAACCCAGTCGAGCGTTTATCCAAATCCTCCAAACTCTCCCAAGACGGTTTGTCAGCAACGCGCTTTTGCACACACTCTGCATTCCACAGGTTGCCTAGAGGACTCTGATAACTAAGCAAACCCAAATTGGCGAGACGCGTCAAACTCGCGTTAATTAAAACCACACGCGTACCAACCAAACCACCAACCACTCACCCGCACTCTAATTTTCACAAGATGATCACCGAAGCCCAGATGGCAGTCAAGCTGCTATACTCGTTGGATTCAGATAATAGCACAAAGTTCGTCGTCAAACCTTCGGTCCCGTTCAAGGTCTCTGTCCACGCTGATTTCGGTATTGGGTTCTGTCGCCTCGATAGGTGTCTTGATTTCATGCTTGTAAACTGTAATGAGCTCTCAAAGAACGACTACAGCGTGTTTTCTGCCGACTTTAGCGAGGAGAACGCGCCTCTTTTGGGCCACGGCCGTCTTTCGCAACTGTCAAAGAGCGTAGAGACTGTGTCGGGGAAAATCAAGGAGAACCTGCTCAAGCAGCAAATATTCGAGGTTCAGCTGCATTTTAAGAGACTCGACGAACCTCTCCAGGAATCGTTTCAGCAGCGGGCCCAGTCACAGCAATCGTTACCGCGCCGGATGCCGCCCAGCAGCCCGCCCGCAGCGAAGCGGCACCACACAGCACCCACCAATGAAGACTTTATCAGCAATAGCTTCAATCCTCTCGATACATCGATCATGCGTCAAGCGCACCCCCATCCCCGCAAGCGTGCTCTCCAGCGGACCGAAGAAGCGGTAATGCCGCGATACATTGTGCCTCGCTGCGACAATTGCAAAGCCTTTGAGTCTCCTGTCTGGCGTTGGGGCCCCGACGGCGAGGTGCTGTGCAATCCTTGTGGTCTCTGGCCCAAGACACACAGAGGTGAGATGAGACCCGAAAAGGCATGGAGTAAAAAGAAGGAAAGCTATCCCGAGCGCTGGCAGGCTCAATTATACCGCCGCAATCCTGGAGATGAGCCTTATGCACTCTATGAGCTTACAGCAGAGGAGATTGGCCACGCACGCACTGATCCGCCCTATGATCAGCTTGATAGCTCTGCTCGCAACCAACCATTGACCCCAGAGCGAGCCTCGACACCAGATCAAGCTAGTACACCTCCCGGTTCCGGTTCTGGTCACAGCCAGGCCACGAGACAGGCCACCGTGAAGGATAAAGAGAATGTGCCACCCGCGCCTAGCACACCTCCTCGGCCGCCTTCTCTGGAGATTGTTGGGAATGATTCGCACCACAAGTGGATGCAACGGTTCATTGAAGGGAATAATGATGAGCACGATCTGTTTGAGGCTTTCATGAGATCACCGTCGAAACAGCCCACCCGTCAGTTGGATTTCGAGATTACAAGTGCCCTTTCGTCGTCACCGCCCAGCTCATCCTCCAATGTTTTTGATGTTAGCGAGCAGGATCTCGCCAGTATCGCAACTGACTGGATCTTTCGGACGCCAGAGAAAGGGCCCTGGGCTCACCCCACGGGGCTTAATATCACCACAACTGAGTAAGGAGGTTCCTTTTGAGCCCATCTAATTTCTTATCTATTTATTTTTAGCGAGCCTGATCTAGCTTTACACGATGCTCAAGTAACATCTAAACGTCCTCCCTTCAAGGAAATGACTAAAACTAAGTCTAAACGTCCTCCCTTTAAGGAAATGACTAAAACTAAATCTAAACGTCCTCCCTTTTTTAGGAAATGACTAAAACTAAATGTCGGCGAGGTCTTACGCCACAACTCAAAAATCTTGAGCGACAACTTTTTTGCTTAGTTAGACACGCTCTTTCTTAGTAATTTTCCCCCGGCACCCTTTAACGCCCTTTCACTAAACGTCCCCTGAGACGTCAAACTCATTAAGCCCTCTTTAGCCTTTGCATCATGCCAGGGATCGAGGCAGTAGACCAAGTTGCTGCTTTGGAGGTATTTAGCCAGAACGAGAAACTCTATAGTAATGACAAAGATGATCTGAGCGGGCTCAACACCAAGTTCAACACCATTGACCAGACGTCCCGCTCGTTCAGGATAGGTCCCCTTAAAGAACTGGTAGTATTTGGTAGCAGCCATGAGGTAGCAAAAGCGGAAGATAGCCTTGTGCTTTGCTCAAAAGCCGATAAGCTTGATAAAGCGTATCTTGCGCAGGAAATTTTCTCAAAGTGTGCGTCTTGAGGACAGTTTAGTTGCCTGTTTAACCTGTTTAAGCAGACAATATCAATGAGTGGATCATAGGGTGGATCCAAGCATAGCTGTATATTATTTAACAGGTATTTCAGTAGTATATTGGAAGCAGCTAGATGGTGGTGCTAGATGGTGCTAGATGGTGGTGCTGAATTGTGAGTGTTGGGTAGTGAGTGCTAAAACGTGAGTGCTGAATTGTGTGTGCAAAGCAATGAGTGCTGGAGCCAATTAGTGTTAGATTGTAACAGCCAGCTGCGAGTACTAAATGACTGCTAGGCAGTGAATAGATAACGACATCCAGCTGTGAAAGCTAGATAATCACCACTAGACAATGACGCTAGATTGCTATGACTCGACTACCCGACCAGTGAATGCAAACTAGACCTAGACTAGCCTCTACAATGTGAACCCATCAAACCACACACAGACACTCATCCCATGCACCGATTATTCGGCTAACCATGCACAGATCTTTGTCCACATGCATTGCTATGAAATCATGGCACAGGCCGCCTCATTAACATGTCGATGAACAGGGATACGTCACAGGGGTAATTGGATGCAGTACACTGTAATACCGCATAAGGTGACGTCAAAGTGCATGCGGCTGATGTTTCAATTATTCACCTATAGAGGCACTTTGCATAGAGGTACTTGTTCAGCATGTGGCACAAGCCAATCTAATCCTAGCCAGGTCCAACTAAAACCGTGTATATAGTTGGCTATGAAACGCAGAATGCTGAGCCTAACTAGGTGAGTAGTAATAGACGCAATCGCAAAGACATTTATATCTAACGCATATATCCATTATAGGTACTTCATCTGGTAATTAGCAGACACTCAGCCAACCTGCATTGGATGCGCAAGCCACTCGAACTCATAAGCCACTCGAACTTATACTCTCCATATTGCATGATTCATCCAAGTTCTCTTACAACCTCGATATTTCACCCACAGACCGTTTTTTTCTCTAGGACCTCAAAGGCCCCCCCACCATCACCTCCGCCACTTGATGCTTCACCCATCAGCTTGGATATCGGAGGCACACAGCTCGAGTTCTGCGTTGATTCTCGCAAACAAAAGACCGGGAAACCTTGAAAAGTACCGCAAATTAGCCAAATATTGTAGCAAAAGGGTAATTCTCGATGGCGCGGCAAACTTATACGCTCGCGATATGATCGATAACGATTTTGCCATTGATCTCGCAATTGGCGATGGCGATTCAGTATCTCAAGAGACACTAGCTCTCTTAGCTTCCCAGGGGATCGAATTTGTCTATGACAAGGACCAATATGCGACCGATATGATGAAAGGTATCCGGCACTGCAAAACGCACTGGCCGGAAATCAAGACTGTATACGTTTACAATGGGTACGGGGGCCGTGTTGACCATTCGTGGCACTCTATATTCTGCCTCGGGTTTGCTGAACGCCTTGGGTTGCAACTTTTCATCATCTCCGACGAAAATGTCACCATGAGGTGCTCTTCGGGTACTACAGTGGTCGCGACACCCCAAGAGTATCTGGGCAAAACGTGCGGCACAGCCCCATTGATGGGATCATCGATTATTACTCTTGAAGGGTTCGAATGGGACGTCGAGGACTATGAAGTGAGCTTTGAAACGCGGCTCAGTACCTCAAACCACCTAGTGGCAGACAAAGTTAGTATTACCACTGATAAACCTCTAGTCTTTACTGTTGAGATCAGACAATAGATAGCACGATATATACGCAAATATTATAAACTGCAGGAACGGGCTCACTAATTCTAAATTGTCCCAGACACTCTGATCCACTTGATAATTATTTGTACGCGATCTGTAAGCATGTGTGTGAGTAAGCCTTCCCCGCTCGCTCGCGTTTAAGCCACCTGCCACAGGACCCCGTACCCCCACCATGCCTGCAATGCTATGCTCGTCAGGTGACGTAACAGGTGAGGTGGGGTGTGCCAGCATTGAAATAGCGTAGGGAACCCGCGCAAGGTGATTCAACAAGGCAGAAACCAGCGGGCAAAAAAAAGAATATTCTGCTCAGAAACAGATTCTGCTATCGGAACCTTATACGGCAGTTAAGATTTTCCATGGCTTCACCTGTCAATATGCGCGGCATTAAAAAGCCGTTAAAGCCGCAGGCAGTTCGTAAAATGTGTCAAAAACCGCACATAGATTTTGGCGCGCAGAGATTCTGTACCCTCAGCATATGTTTTATGAGATTCCAAAGAGTTGCCTTGCTAGTTTGGAAGCCATGTCTACGCATCGCTCATGCCAGGGAAGCTCATCGAAATTGATTCTCTCAAACCCTAGCCTGCGTCACCATTGCTTTGACAGGAGAAGCGCATGCAGATCTATGATCTTATTCATGCGTCACCAAAGCAACCACCGGTCTTTTCCCCTGACTGGCGAAATTTGTATACGTCCCAAGGGCTTGAATCAAATTATATTTGGTTGAGTTGCTGCAGAGTCATCACTGGATGTTACACTATCAATTTGGACTGCAAACGTCGCTGATTCCCAGCCACGGCGCCGGAGATTTCTGCTCACGATGCTCCTAGAGCGTAGGAAAACAGGCAAGTGGTATGCGATCTATAAGCAAGGTCCTAGAATACTAATTATCGGTCACAAAGGCTCAACTTTAACACGATATCAAACACCTGATACCTGGGGTAACTTTATGCATATGCATGCAGGTTCATCACGCATGTATGGCTTCATGAGGTATATAAATCCGGGCTGTCACCTTTGTCATTTGACAGATCTATCAGATTACCCAAGCTCACACATGAATACCGTTACCAAACCCTTGAGATCCCTTGATGACAGCCTCTACGCTTCCTCCTGCACCGTCTCCACACGCCGGAACAAGTTCAAGAGAAATACCACCGGAGCAGGAAGCCGTAGATCTCATTCCGTGATGATCCGTGCCTAATCACAGTATGCCTGAACATTTTCCCTTATTTTACTGCCGCCATACTGGCTGCCATCTCACTCCCGGAAGCGTTCCGTCATATTTATTATCTGCTGGACAGATGCCATCACCATAATACCGTTAATATCTCACTTTAGTGACTTTGATGGTTTAAATTCAACTTTATTTAGCATATTTCCCTTAACTTTCATCCAATTTTGTTTCACGAAGCCTTTTTATGGCCATATCACGGACGCTGCTGCACAATCAGGTGATGTACGATACTTCTAGACAGTAAGGGACTTAGAGGACTAGTAGGGGACTTAGAGAACTAGTAAGAGCTTAGAGAACTAGTAAGGGACTGAGAGAACTATTAAGAGACTTAGAGAACTACTAAGGGACTTAGAGAACTAGTAAGAGCTTAGCGAACTAGTAAGGGACTTAGAGAACTAGCAAGAGCTTAGAGATGGTTTTTAAACCGCGGGACCAAGATTTTCTCATAAACCTGCTGAGATGTATAGTCATTGGGCACGGCATCGTGAGCAGTGAGGCTACGGATATCGAGCATATGAGGGCCCAAGTCCTTGAGGGATTTGGCGCCAATAAGCCGCAAATTCATCTCAATCTCCTCCATAAACAACCGGATAGCATGCTCGACACCTTCAGCACCGTATCCGCACATGGCATAGAGAAAAGGGCGGCCAATGCCCACACCTTTGGCGCCGAGGCAAAGGGCCTTGATAACATCTGTACCTCTACGGATACCGCCGTCAATATAAACCTCAAACTTGGGAGAGACCTTGTGGCGGCGAAGCTCACGCTGGACCTCGGCCAAGAGCTCGATACCCGAGGGGGCGTACTCGAGCTGGCGACCGCCGTGGTTGGAGAGGATAACGCCATCCAAACCAAACTTGGCGGCCTTAACGGCGTCTTCCCAGCGTTGCACGCCCTTGAGAACCAGGGGTTTCTTTGTTAACTTGCGGAGTGCCGGGATATCCTTCCACGAGAGCGCCGGGTCAATAAACGATGAGATTGCCCGGGCCGCGCCCTGGGACCGATCCGCGTCCTCGTCGTCTCCTTGCACACTGGCAAGATCCGCATCGTATTTCACACGCATATCCTTCTCGCGGCGACCCAATTGCGGAGCATCAACAGTAACAAAGAACCCAGTAACCCCCAGACTCTCACAGTGCCTGATAAACTCGTAGGTGACTTCACGGTCAGAGTTGACATAGACCTGCTGCCAAAACGGCTGGTTGGGAGCCTTGAATTCAACCACCTCCTCGACGCTACACGAAGCCAGGGTGCTGAGCATCTGGATAGTACCGGTTTTACGGGCAGCTTTCATCATGCAGGTCTCACCGTCGGGGTGGCCGAGTCTAGCAAGGGCAGTGGCAGAGATATAAAACGGAGCGGCAGTAGGTTGGCCAAAGAATTTGGTGGACTGATCCACTTTGGCAACATCAATCAGGATACGAGGCCGAAAGAAGATACGCTGGAACGCGCGGTGGTTCTCGCGCAGAGTCACTTCGTCCTCAGCACCAGAGCTGTAATAGTACCAAGCGTCGCGGCTGACGGTGTTTCTCGCAACCATTTCAAAGTCCAAGACGTTGAGGATCTCCGATAGCGCGGGCTTGGACTGGCGGTTCTCCTCGAGGGCCTTTTCTTCGGGCGATTGCTCCTCCTGAACCTGCTCTTGTTGGCCCTCCAGGTCGCCCATAAAGTCTTCGGGCTTTAACATCTTCTTGATCACATCTACGGGGTGGAATTTCAGAAATTGCTTGGTTGCGTCCTTGCCGGCGACCTTTTGAAGGATTGCTTTACCACCGGGATGCTTGTTTTTGAAACTAGTGACATTATAGACTTTACCTTCAACGGCAATCCATAAATCTTCGGGTTTATTGTGCTGTTCGAGCTCTTGCAGTGTTACCATCTCGAGAGAGTAATTGTGCCTTCTATCATTGGCTCCTATCTATTATATATCGCTTCGGGATTGTGGGGAAGAAGCAGTACCGAGTCAATGTGAATAAGCAGCCCAGTGCGGGTGAAGATAGCATGTTGAGCGGGTTTTTATAGATTAGGTTGGTGGTTTCGAGTGTGGGAGTATTTTACAAGCATGTTGATTTTTGTTTTTTTTTTGGGAAATTTTTTTTGCGGGGCCGGTGTCAATGGGTCGGGATGTGGGTCGGATGTGGGTCGGGATAAAAGCGAGGGTGTGATAGTTTTAGATTAAAGGATTCCTCATGATCCTCAGCGCTTCTCCCTGGCTTCCATAGTGTCTCTGACTTGTCCCCTGTTATATACCTCAATGTAGCTCCGTATGCGTATGTTCCAAGCTGATTTTCCACGCCCATTTGAGCTTATTAGATGCTTTAAAGAGTTTTAATCGTGTAAATGCTATGATCCCCCAATGAAGCTATAGGGGAGGGGTATATGTGGTTTTAGGATCTCTGGCAATATCCACCAGAGTGTCCTTGATTTCCTCAAACGACTGGCGATAAGGCTTGCCGTTCGGTGCCAAGATACACGATCTTCTCCAGTACCCGGCCTCCTGTTCAAATGCCTTGAGGACCTCGTCCAAGTCCTCCTTGGTGAGAGCTGCAGACACACAGAGTCTGACACGGCACTGAAGCAGCGAGGTCGCCGGGTAGCCCACCACTACAATAGCGATTCCTCTCTCAAATAGACGGCGGCCGAGGGCAGGCATACCGCTCGGTACAAACAAGAGCAGCGGCACAATGGGGCTGTCAATATGGCCGGAAATACAAAATCCCATCTTGATAAGACCCAACCTCAGGTACCGCGAATTAAAGGCGATACGCTGCAGCCGCTCTTCGGCCTCGCCGGGCCTGACTTTGCCCATAATGGTCTGGATTGAGGATAGTACCTGAGCCAACACGGGCGGGGTCATTGACTCTCCATAGACGTTAGCGAGGTTGTTGACGCTCAAAAGCTTGATCATCTCTTTAGAGCCAGCAATGTAGCCTCCATTAGCGCCGAAGGATTTGGTAAAAGTGCCCATGAGAATGTCAACCTCATCAGGGCTGATGCCAAAGTAATCGCAAACGCCGCGCCCAGAGGGGCCCAGCGCGCCAATAGAGTGTGCTTCATCAACAAACAGATAGAACCCGTACTTTTTACGGAGCGCAACCAACCGCGGCAGGTCGCACATTGTGCCCTCCATTGAGTAGAGGCCCTCGACGCACACCATGATCTTGCGCCAGGGACGGTGGGACCGGGGCTGTCCCTGTGAAATGTTTTCCCTGAGCATGTTCTCTAGCCTGTCCATATCATTATGCGGGAAAACTTTGAGGACGGCACCCGAGGTCCGCAGTCCGGTACGAATCGAGGCATGGTTGAGCTCGTCGCTCAAGACGAGGCAGCGTTTATCGAGCAGCGACAAGAAAAAGTTTGCATTAGTGGCGTATCCCATGGTGTAGATCATAGCTGCCTCCTTGCCGACGAAATCAGCGACCGTTTGCTCTGTTTCCAGGTGCAGATTGGTAGTTCCGCTGGAGAACCGCGGGGCGCCCGTGATAGCGCCGAGCTCCTCGACGCTCTTGAGCGCGAAATCGGTGCACTGCCCCGAGGACTGGGCGAATCCCAGGTAATTATAGCTGCTGAGGTTGATACACTTGCGCTTGGTTCCGGTCAGGACCAGGCTGGAAAAAGTGTCAAAGCCGCTGAACGCGCGCTCCCAGACGGTAATCATGCGGCCCGGGACCCCCTCTGTCGGGCGCGCAAAGCAGTCATTGAGGCGTTGCTTGAGACGGCGCGAGTAGAAAGAGTCAAAGTCCGTGGTGAGCGGCGCGTACCCATCGCGCTCAGACATATTTGCATGGAATTCGTGGTCGAATCTCCTGCTGAAAAAGTCGTGGACGTGGCCCATCACAATCATATAGCCATAGTGAAGGTACGCGTTCAGCAGCACCCAGAAGCTGACCTGCTCCTCGTTGGGGGCGTCAAAAAACACGGGCACCTGCTTATAGAGATGCTTCTTGTTGGTCAATAAACCAAACTCATCAGGAAGTAGCTCGGACATTCGATTAGGTTGGGGCGCTCCCGAGTTTTCAATGTGGTCAAGGGGTAATCCTGGCCGGGTTTGTCATGGGCCCTGTCTCTGTAACGTGACCTCAGTAAGCAGCGAGGTGGAGTGGAGGAGTGGAGTGGAGTGGTAGCCGGGTTTGGTATTGGATTGATGATGTTTTTAGGTTAGCTAAATTAGATTGAGATAGAGCTGGTTAGGGGGTAGTCGTGGGGACGCAGGGAAGGCTATGGGGAGGCAGGGAGGCTGGCGAGCCGCTATGGAGGGTGAGATAGGTGAGCGATAGTCAAGAGCACAGAGTATAGCGTGTCATAGAGTGCCATAGAAGGCCATAGCGTGCCATAGCGTGTCATAGCGTCCCATAGCGCCCATAGCCTCCCCCATAGCGTCCCCATAGCGTGCCCCCCATAGCCCCTCCACGCGCCCTAGACCCCACTAAGGTCCCATGGTCTACTTGTTATCTTACATGAGCGACGAGTACGATTTTCTGTTCAAAGTGGTGCTCATTGGAGACAGCGGCGTAGGAAAATCCAACATCCTTGGCCGGTTCACGCGTAACGAGTTCAATCTCGAAAGCAAGTCGACGATCGGCGTCGAGTTTGCTACCCGTACCGTGACGGTTGACGGCAAGCTTGTAAAGGCGCAAATCTGGGATACCGCTGGCCAGGAACGGTACCGCGCCATTACATCTGCCTACTACCGCGGTGCCGTGGGCGCGTTGCTAATGTACGACATCTCAAAGCCCGAAACGTACGAGAACGTCAACCGCTGGCTCACAGAACTGCGCGAGCACGCAGTGCCACAAATCGTCATTATGCTTGTTGGAAACAAATGCGATCTCAAACACTTGCGCGCCGTCTCCACCGACGAGGCCAAGGCGTTTGCCGAAGAAAAGAAGTTGCTGTTTATCGAGACAAGTGCCCTCGATGCCACAAACGTCGAGCTTGCTTTCCAGAATATTTTGACTGAAATCTACCGCAATCACGCAGAGCAGCAAAGTTTGCAGCCCGATTTCCCTCAGATCAAACCCCAGGAGGGACAGGCAATCAAGTTCACCCAGCCTGCCAAGCAGAACAGCAGTGGTTGCTGCTGAATGGTAGACAATTGGGGGGTAAATAGGGCGTCCACAACTAGCCTCGCGCTTATACGCAGCCTTGGCTTTGACTCGAATTCGATAGAGCTCATCAGTACCTTCTTATCTCCCCACATGCTAGTTTTTTTATACAATGCACAGTTATTTGCGTAATAGTAAGTTTAAAATCAGTGATAGAAACTCCAAAACTATTTATTGGTAGCTTTAAAATGTGGCTATGGGGGCACGCTATGGGGGACGCTAGAGGCACGCTATGGCCTTCTATGGCACTCTATGACACACTAGAGGCACGCTATACTTTGCGAGTTCTTGACTACCGCTGCCTTTGTTTTTTTGGTTCCAGGAATGACATGTGTCTAGTGAATGCACTATATCTCAGGCTTCGGACATCCTCGTGCCATGCTTTGAGAATCACCGAATCAGATAAAATAAATCTCTAGAAATAATCAGATCAGGATATTCAATAACTAGTGGCATGCTGATCCCATAACTACTCGGGCCAGAAGATAGGCGAACCACTTTAGGCAACTAGAGGCGTATCACAAACTAGGAAGGCGGGTAGACGTTCAGGTATAGGGATTATTCTGTTGGTATGTCTAGTTATAAAGTTATTATATCCAGAATAAGGCTGAGGCTATCAGATGCTCAGAATCAGCTCCTTTAGCAATTAGATCGCTCCTGCACCCAAATGCATCACCACGCCCAAGTTACTTGCTCCAACCCAGTACCGTTTCAGCATAGTCAATGGTACTCAAGTCTAACTTACACCTCAATTACTGAGTTTGACATGTCGCCTAGGCAGTAGCACCATCGATGCGACACTCTGACCCCCGCATGCTACGGGATTGCAACCATATACCCCGCACTCGATGATCTATAAAAGCCCACGGTTGGCACCACTAATGCCCACCAACTTTTCTTTTAATGAACACTTTTACCCTTCTTGCTGCCTCCATCCTCTCTGTCGCTAGCGCCGACTTTGCTGGCGATGCCTCCGCTGTCATTGAGACTGCCTCTGTTCTCTCTTCCCTCGTCAAGGGCTGGGACAAGAGCAAGGGTCTTAGCGGTGCTCTTGCTATCCAGGAAACTTATGAGCCTCTTTCCAAGGCCGTTGCTGCCCTTGATTCCTCTGCCTCTGATGCCGAGGCTGATGAGTCTACCATCAAGACTCTTGGTGACTTGGCCTCTAGCGTTGCCGGTCTTTTGAGTGCTCTTACCGAGAAGGCTGGCGACTTTAGCTCTGTTGGCGCCGATAAGATTGTCCAGGGTGATATCTCTCAGCTCGCCGGCCCCTCTGGTGAGATTGTTTCCAAGATCTACGAGAAGGGCAAGTCTGAGTGCGAGGCGTTGAGCGCCCTTTCTGCACCTTTGGCCTCTTTGAGCGGTGCTTTCCAGTCTGCTGGTTCTGCTTTCAGCGCATCTACTCCCTCTTTCCCCGACCTCAAGTGCGAGGGCGGCTCCTCTTCGGGCTCTTCTTCTGAGTCCTCTTCTGGCTCCTCATCTTCCAAGGGGTCTGCCTCTGCCTCTGAGGCCCATAGCACTACCGGTGTTGCTCCTGCTAATGGTGCTGCTGCCTTTGGCTCTAGCGCCCTTGCCGTTGTCGCTGCCCTCCTCATTTAATCGCACCCTCTCTTTGCCTTTATGGCTTTTAAATTTCCTTGCGGATTTGCTTTTTTTAATTAGTTCTCGTAATGTCAACATGCCATGTTAATTTTTTCTGTCATTTTTCAATCTGGACCCACAATGCCCGTAGGTACATTGGTGATGCGGTAGGTTATGCATACTTGATTTCTATACTAAATTATACTAAAAGAAACGGGAAAGGTACATTCAAGAGTTTATTCGGACTTATCCTTGGCGTCTTCCTCTTCTTCCTCGTCCTCATCGTCCTTGGCCTCGTGCTTGTCCATATCCTCGGACAATTTCTTGTAATCGACGTTACGGTTACGTGTGCGACGGGAGGAAGGCTCGACCTCAGGCTCAGAGAGGGCGTCGAGCTCGTCCTCGGCCTCGGAGGCGTCGAATTCCTCCTCTTCGTCCTCAAACTCGCTTTCTTCTCCGTCGTCGTCTCCTCCCTCACTTTCGCTTTCGCTAGGGGGATCGTCGTACTTGGCACGAGCCTTCTTTACGGGCTTTTCGTCAATAGACTTGTCTTTGGGAGCAGAATCAGTGGCCTTTCTCTTGTCCATTGCTATTGAGGAGGTAGACCCTGGGGATCGGTGTGTATGTAATCATGCCTACAATCTTACGTGAGGGCGGTAATGGCCTAATAAAGCATCAGCGTGATGTGGGCAATTCCCAATTGAGTTAGTTAGTTTGGTATGGAAACAGTTGGTTAGATAAACAGTTGGTTAGATAAACAGCTGGTTAGATGTGCCACTTGCTTAGATTTACTAGATACGTCTACTTGCTATGGTCACTAGTTACCACACTTCCCTTTGAGGTCTAAAAAGTTAAGCCCCACTACCTCACTACCTTTATCCTTTCATTCACAGACCAGTCCATGAACGGCAAGAAATCCGTAGCTATTCTAAGTGACGGGCGTCAGATTGAGGGTACGTTAATGGCACAAGACCAACACATGAACATTGTCATGTCCAACGCTGTTGAAACGAGAACCTCGCGGCAAGGAAAAGAAGAAAAGCGTGAGCTTGCAATGATTGTTTTACGAGGAAACAATCTAATTAGTCTAAGTAGCTAGGAGAGAATTTACAAAAAGGAATGAAATTATCTTTACCAGAAGAACAGCCGGCCTGACATAACCCCTGATATAAGCCCCTGCAACTAGCCCCCATTAGCCCCCATTAGCTCTTCCACTACCCCTTCTTAGCCCCTCCGCTGCGCTCCGAACGTTGCCCTGATTAATCAGCGCTTAGACCACTGGTTAAAATTGTTTGGACCCTGATTAATTGTGCTGTTACCCAAATTTTTCGGTTCCTGCTCTGAACCAAATTGCGACTTTGCCCGACTTTTGCAAGACTTTAAAACGCCAGTACGGTTATTTATTAGGACTATTCCCCCCCAAAAGTATTTATTATCCCGGATTTTGAACCTCCAATCGAAAACATGGCAACCACTCACTCCCGTAGTCACAGTCATATGCCCGACCTGAGCGCCAGTCTGAACGACAACACCTCCTGCGCGCCTCTCAGTGATTTATGGAATTTCCCCAAGTCAAAGCTTTTTCCTGCTGCTCAACAACAGGCTGGCCCTCCCCCGGCGCCTGCTGCTGCTTCTCCTCAGCTCGCCGCCACATCTGGCGCCACCCCTACTCCCTCGGGTGGTAGCGCGGCTGCTGCCGGTACTGCTGCCGGTGCTGCTGCCGGCACCGTGGCCGCTACTCCTGAGCTCAGTGATTCCATTGCTCCTATTGGGCTACCTCCCTCGGATCTCAAGCTGGGCCACCCCCATTCTCACCCTCACCCTCCCCAGGCATTTGCTTCCAGCCTCTGGAGCCGCCCTGGCTCGTCCAGTGCTGCCGCTGCTGCTGCCGGCGTAGCCGCACTCGATTTGAGTAGTTCGGGAAGCAGCACCGAGGGCCCTGCCAGCGTCTCGGCCAGCGCCGCTAGCGCTCCGCCCGTTGGCCCCTCCAGCGTCGGTGCTGTGGCCAATCCCCCTTGCGTCTCCACCCCGGAGGTCACCGCGGCCACTACCCCTGTTGTGGGACCAGGTGCCGGCGCGCATGCTCCCTCTCTGTTGCAGCTGGCGCCCGGAGGATCTCCCTCCACTGGCTCTTTTCGCACCCAGCCTGCCCCCCGCGCCGGCGGCATTTGGGGCTCCGAGTACCCTGGATTTCGCCACGGTCACTCGGCTTTTGCTCAGCCGCCCGCCAGCGCCGGCCGGATCGTAAGCGGCCCCTTTTCGCTCCAGAAAACCGGCCCCGTGCGTGCCCTTGACCAGCAGCCCCCTCCCGCTGCTCAGCCCGTGGTCTCCTCTTTGCCAGTCGGTTTGAGCGCCCCTTCCCCCGCAGGTACGCGCTCGTTGGACTCATCCTGGGATCGTGCGGCTTTTGCTAAACCTTCTCAACCCCAGACTCCTACCACTGCTGCCACCGCCGGTACTCCCCATACCACGATTTTGTCTGTTCACCAGCAACAGCAGATCCACCAGCAGCAGCAGCAGCAGCAGCAGCACCGTACCCAGAAAAAGGGTGGCCGTCCTTCAACCAACACCGAGCTTTACAAGACAGAGCTCTGTGCCTCGTACATGAGCACCGGAGGCAACTGTCCCTACGGCGAAAAGTGCCAGTTTGCCCACGGTACTCAGGAACTCAAGACAGTTGACCGCCCCCCCAAGTGGCGCTCCAAGCCCTGCCAGAATTGGGTCAAGACTGGCGCTTGCTCCTACAACGAGCGCTGCTGTTTCCGCCATGATGTACCTGTTTCTCCTCCCCAGTAGGTAGCAAACAGGCTATTTATTGTTAAGTTATCTGTATCAATAGGTAGTTACGCTATCAGTTGACCGTATTGTATTATTTTTATTTAGTTTATCGCATATTTGTTGTGAGGTTCCAGCGGGGATAGGAGAAGGATGGTTAGGCTGTTCTGTCTAGTCCTGTCTATTGTTCTGTCTAGTCCTGTCTATTGTTCTGTCTATTCCTGTCTATTGTTGTGTCTATTCCTATCTATTGTTGTGTCTATTCCTATCTATTGTTCTGTCTATTACTATCTATTCCTATCTATTGTTCTGTCTATTGTTATGTCTATTCCTATCTATTGTTCTATCTATTGTTCTATCTACTCATTGTTATTCCTCTCTCGGTATCTAGAATTTCGGTTTTCCCTCAAGCCATCACCATATGTTGGCCCACTCCGATACCGGTCAAGCTCACATTCGACGCCGTCACCGCTTGGTGCCCACAGCCCTCGGATCCTGTGGTATGAGATAAGAACATGGGCCAATGACAATCAAGCAGGGGCGAGCCAGGGCCCGCTGCCAAGGCCCGAGTAGCCCACTCAATGTGTAGCTGACCTTGGTCCCACACCTTTTCATGAGACACTGAGGCAATACCACGTGCAATGAGTCTTGGTTTTAGAGGCAGCCTCTATTGTGCGTAATTCCTCATCTGTAGGCTGCCAAGGCCAAATGCAGATGCGTGCAGGTTCCTGCATGAGTTGGCGAAAAATTTTTGGGGTGCATGCGGAACCCGTTTCCAGCAGCAATTTGCGCTGATTTGAACAGAATTGTATTTAGAATCTGGAGGATACCCTAATTCGGCTTTTATACCGAGTCCTGAGGACTCTTGTAACAATAGCAGTGCTCAGAGAGGTCCACAAGAAGCTGTTCAACAGCTGTTGTAGCCATTTTAAAGCCCAAAGAACCTCTAAATTCTAGCAGAAATTCTTTCAGAAGACCTGATAAACATCCAAACCCAGCTTTTTCTCGTCATCTAAAAGAGCGGCAAGCGGAGAGATTTAGTGGCATGCATGGCTATAGGCTGATTCGCCATAAAAATGGTCTTCAGCGTGGCGATAAATACCGAAAAAAGCATCAGACGTACGGTAAAAGTGACCAGCGGCCTTTGATAGCGGCCTGATCTTATCGATTTAGGTTCCCCGGAGTTTACCAGGGGGTGCCACCATCTGGGGTGCGCCAGACCCGAACGCCAAGAGAAATCTTGGGCTTTTCTCGAGATAAAAAAGCTAAAGAAATAGTCTCCGAAACCTTAATTTTATAACCAAGCAAATAAAACTCGACAAACTGGCTACTTTGGTACATCCACATGCAGCCTCATGCACCACGCTTATTGACGTGATTGACTCATATAAAAGTCTCGTGGGCCCACTATGACATTCCTCGAAACCCCGTAGCATGGATCCCATAGTATCAAAGGAGCCAAAACTCTCGGAGAAATCCATTATTGATGCGGAATCTGGAGTGGTTTCTCGTGATTATAGCGGTGCAAAGGGCAAAGTGAGAAAATTCGTCGATGGGTTCAAGCCCGCCGAGGGGTCGTACACAGATACCACAGACCCTCAGCACAATGCCACTGATCATGCTCCCCTCAAGCGTGCGCTCAAGGCTCGTCACTTGAGCATGCTTGCGATTGGAGGCTCGATTGGATCCGGCCTGTTTATCGGGTCCGGTACTGCGCTTTCGAACGGTGGACCCGCAGGTATTGTTTTGTCGTTTGGTATTGTCGGTATTTTGCTCTTCGTAGTGATGCAGTGCCTCGGTGAACTTGCTGTTCGGTACCCCATTTCAGGTGCCTTTTACATTTATGCACAGCGGTTTGTAGACCGCAGCTGGGGGTTTGCCCTTGGTTGGAACTATTTGTTTCTCTGGGGCGTCTGTTTGCCGCTTGAGCTGGTTGCTAGTTCTGTTATTTTGGATTTCTGGAACGGCGACAACAACGGAGCAACAAACGTCAACAAGGCCGCTTGGGTGGCACTTTTCTTTGCATTGATGGTATTCATCAACATCTTTGGCGCGCGCGGGTTTGGAGAAGCCGAGTTTATCATGTCTTTTGTCAAGATCGTGACCGTCGTTGGCTTTTGCATTTTCGGTATTGTGGCCGTAAACGGCGGGGCCGGCGACCATCAGCATTTTGGGTCCAGATACTGGCGTGATCCGGGCGCTTTTGCCGGCGGGTTCAAGGGCGTCTGCTCGTGCTTTGTTAACGCTGCGTTTTCGTTTTCCGGATCGGAGATGGCCGGTTTGGCCGCGTCTGAGACCGATAACCCTGCTAAAAACCTGCCCCGCGCCGTCAAACAGGTGTTTTGGCGTATCATGTTTTTCTACCTTGTGTCTTTGACCATTGTTTCGTTCTTGGTGCCCTGGGATGACTCGCGTCTCGGCCAGGACAGCGATGGCCGGTCTTCTCCCTTTGTTATTGCCATTGCAAACACCAACACAAAAGCTCTCCCTTCGATTGTGAATGTGGTTATTCTGATCGCCGCTCTAAGCGTCGCCAACACCTCTGTGTATGCCACCTCGCGTACCCTTACTGCGCTGGCTCGTGAAGGACAAGCGCCCAAGATTTTCGGGTACATTGATCGTGAAGGACGCCCTCTTTTCAGTGTTGTTGCCGTGCTTGTGTTTGGCTTGCTGGGATTCTTGGTTGCCAGCGATAAGCACTCTGAGGTGTTCAACTGGATGACCGCGTTCAGTGGTCTGGCCGTCATTGTCACCTACAGCTCCATCTGTATCTCGCATTACCGGTTCCGTCAGGGTCTCAAAGCCCAGGGGATCCCGCTAGACGAGCTTGCGTTCACTGCTGCTGGCGGTGAGTACGCGGCCCTTTTGGGGTTCATTGGCAGTCTGGTAATTATTGGGCTCCAGTTCTGGGTGGCGCTTTTCCCCATTGGCGGCGGTGGTGCGGATGCAAAATCTTTTTTCCAAACGTTCCTGGGTCTCCCGGTTCTGATGGTGTTTTACTTTGGCCACAAGATTTGGACCCGGTCACCGTGGTACATCAAGGCAAGCGAAATGGATCTCTACGGTGGTACGCGCGATGATAAGCTGGAAGAAATGCGCCAGAATGCCATTGCATACCGCGAGGAGATCAAGCACAAGGCGTGGTACGTACGGGTGTACTACTTTTGGTGCTGATTGAGGTGCGATAGAGCGATAGCTATAAAGCGCTATAGAGCTTCAACACTCTGCACAAGTTTCTGCTATTTTGTAGACTAATTAATATTTATCTCAACAATTTATTAATATTTGATTTGACAATCTGGGGGAGTGGGATGCCATGGGGAAGCTATGGGCAAGCTATGGCGTTATGGGGGAGTGAGCTATAGAGATAACACACATCACTCAAGTAATACTAAGAACCTTATCAAGTACACAATAATCGGTGGTATCGGTAGTCAAGTATGGGATAGTAGTGATATGATCATGCCTCAAAAGAGGTCCCAAAGGAATCAGGCGCCCATATCTCCCGCCATGATTTTTTCCTAATAATAGGGGCAAATGTATCATTAGAGTGCACGCCTTGTTTTTGCCCTGTGCAACCAAGCGAGCTTTATAGAGGGGACCGTGGGAGGTATCTTTATGGTGAATACCCACCGGCAACAAACTTGATACATACCAGCAGTTTCTGCCTTTGAGAGAGTAAAAGACTCCAATGTCTTGAGGGAAGTGAGAAGCTCGAGATCCTTTTCCATGGCCTGGTGCCAATTGAGATTAGAGTGGGCGATCTTGGCATTAGTCGGAATAGTCTCATCAGAGACGGGGGCGAAAAGGTAGAGGTAACAAAAGCAGGGACTGAATGCTCAGCTCAGGCAAAAGAGGACGGGTCGTCATTAGGGACAATAATTGATGCATCAGCCCCCCCTCGTCGAGCTCAGGAACAGGGAGACGAGGTGAAAAATACGCATCAAGAAGGAAACTGGGCATACCTTCACGAGGACGGGCTATGGCAAGACGAGGACGAGTGATGTCCAGAGAAAAGACACTGAGAAGAGTGGGTGGGCAAAACCAGAGCGAGCCAAATAGCCTTTATGGAGGTCGCGAAAGCAAACAGCGGCAACCGCCGAGCAGTGAGATGGCACGGAGTTAGGTCGGTGGACTCACTAAGGCCAACCTCCTTCATAGAATCGCCAACGGATTTAGCGACGATCAGAGGAGCAGCAACAGGGTGAGGTGTTTCGGGGTGCACAAAGCCATTAGTTCACTCTCAGAGAGAGGCGTAATTGTGGATAACAACTCGGGATACTCCTCCATATAACGAAAAAAGAGCAAAGTAAATAAATATAGCGTGGAAACCATAGTAGAGGTAGCTTAATAGAGTTTCTGAAAAGAGAGAAAAGGCCCTTTTTGGAACATGTGTGTCTGAAATTGACTAGTCTCACATCATATGGTCTCCTGAATCTAGTACACGACTCGTTAGGCACTCTGGGCGTCCTCGTGAGGCTTGCTTCTTGCGAAGGGCATAAATTACAGCCCGCATACAACGTGCATATAGGCGCCAAAAGGGCATTAACGACCGGCTAGCGACATATCAAGCAAATAGCTCACTTTAGATAGAGATTGCAAACCTTTTGGGTTTATAATTGACCGATTCTGAAAACGTTATTTCGAGTATTCCAGAAGAGCTACTTGGCCCACATGTAGTGAGCAATACGATTAGGACCAGTCTTAGAACTATTAAAAGCAATTATTCAAGCAGTAAAGTGCCAAGCTTATATTTGAGAAAATAAAGACAAAAGGCGGCACATACACCACTCATGGTCAGGGATTAGGTGAAATATTCATTGAATACCGCTAGCCCGGAGAATCATTCCATTTCAGAGGATTGGCTGTTGTACTGACGACGCCGCAAATTTGAAAGTACCGTAAAGGTATTATTTACACAAAAAAATCCGTGGTGCGCCTAGAAATGTGTACTAAGGAGCCACGGGGATAACTACCAGGAGCAACGAGGGAAGCGTGCGGCTTACCCTAGTGTATATGAAGATTATTTATATATAGACTAGTGAGCAAGGTGACCCAGAACTGATAGAATATCGCCCTTTGTCGCCAATGCAAAAAGTGAGGCTGTGATAACTGGCCCCCTTCGGACCCACATGGAAATCAAAGAGGCAGGCATCTTTTGTTGGAGTCAAGTTAGGTTCCTTTACCTGCCTATCTACAACCTTTCTGTTGCAAGTAGGCTTGCTAGACTTTTTCAGCTACCAGACACACCCCTTTCTAGGACACAATTATAACCCAACCCTACCTAATGTGCTGCGTCACATGTATGTATAAATATAAATGCGCGCGTATATGTAGCATCCCTTAGCTTCATACCACAGCATGGCACCGGTGACGCGCGCACGCAATAAATTGTCCGAGCAAAAAGGTCCCAAAAGCAACTCGTTGGGCCATAGGCATCCCGCTGAACCCCGCGCCCCCACAGTGAAAACGGCCTTGCTTGTACTACCCGCCAGCGGCACGGCGCACCGCCAAATTCTTGAGCAGCCAGCTCCAGCAACGAGTTCTGCGCGCGACTCGGGCACAAACCCCAACTCCCCTCTGCTCCTTGATGGGGAGGAAAATTCCAATATCTCAGAGATACCTGTGGTGCTCAAGCGTCCTAGAGGGAGGCCAAAAGGTTCCGGGAAGCCCAAAAGACCTGCTCCCCCAAGAAGGTGCGTCGCGCAAGTTGCCAACCCCCCTCTGCTCTTGGATGGCGAGGAAAATTCCAACATCTCAGAATTATTTGTGGCGCCCAAGCGTCCTAGAGGGAGGCCAAAAGGTTCCGGGAAGCCCAAAAGACCTGCTCCCCCAAGAAGATGCGTCGCGCAAGTTGCAAACCCCCCTTGTGAACAGAGCGCTTCCTAAATTTGCAAAGTTTGAGGCGGATACTAATTGTTGGGGCGCTCGGCCCTGTATCTATCCTCAAGGTCAGCCGTAAGAAATAGCCACCAGTTGGTGGAGCCATTAACCTGTGATGAGCTACGAGACGGAGTGGCTTGTTTTATCAGACAGGCCATGCGCTCAACATGCATACATGGCCAGGGGCATTCCTCCGATTTCATATGTGGGGCCCTTTAGTCTGTGAGTGCAGGACTACCGCCATCATATTGCGAGCCTCAAGAGTTCTTTGACAGCTAGGAGTCTTTATGACCTCTCCAAGGGGCCTCTGTTCACCTATTGCTCAGAGGTTCCAAGCGCAGCTAACTATGCAGCTTAATTCTCGACGTGTAGAAAGTATTTGGGGAATACGTTCACCTGCATGTCCTTTTAATCTCCCACTTGCCTTATCCAGACCAGCCCAGAACATCATCTCCGGGCATGGGATGGACTGACGACCTGGGGTATTATCAGCTGGGCGGGTCTATAGTGATTCAGCCTGTGAATCAGCCTGTGATGTAGCCTCTAATCCAGACTGCAGTTCAGCCTGTGAATCAGCCTGTGATGTAGCCTCTAATCCAGACTGCAGTTCAGCCTGTGAATCAGCCTGTGATGTAGCCTCTAATCCAGACTGCAGTTCAGCCTACAATCCAGCCTGTGATATAGCCTGCAATTCAGCCTACAAAACAGCCTGCAATTCAGCCTCTAATCCAGACTGCCAGACCAACCCACAATCTCTACTATGGGCACTAGGCCTCTCAAACTTCAAAATTCTTAACCACCATGTCTGTTGAATATATTTCGTGATTCAGGCCAGAGACAATCCTTGCTGGACTATCTATGATACAGGTCGTACCTCATTTGAGGAGCTTGCTATTTCATTGAATACAAGGCTACGTAGTGAAAAGGAGACATCTCAACAAATTATGGTGACGATGCATCAGTTATAAGGCCCTGATATTGCATCATGCACCGAAGAACCCAATCTGCAAGAGAAGCAGCACGAAACTACAAAGGCATGGGCAATGCTCTTCTAAATGAGACCTTGATAAACTAGAGCACACCCTACACACACACTGATAACTCAAGTACCTCAATGTTCAGATCGGTTGTTGACCGTTGCCAGGAGTTTCTGGCCCCTAAAGAGAAGAGTGCCGCTCCCTGCGTGAATAATTCAATACATACCTACAATCCTAAACCTAAAACTACTTTAGCAGTCCAAACCTTCTCTCCTCTCTGCACCTCTCCACCGGTCTTTAAACTTGGATCACGTCATCCGCTCACATCAGCAGCCCATGTCCGAACTAGCACGGATCAAGACAAGACTAGGCGAGGGCGAGCAGGATCGCAGTAAACCACTGGACCCCAAGTTCGTAACTGATATTTATTGGCAATTTGAGCGCGCGGTTGCGGCAATCGAGGCCCCTGAATCCGATCTCGAGGCGTGCGATGTGCTCCACGTCCTTTCGTTGGCGCTAATGACCGTTGGCATGAGCCGCTGCACACCATCGCAGTACGCAATAGCCATAACGCTTGAGCGGCTGCTCTCACACCTCGAGTTCAGGCCAATGTTCACTATCCAAGAGGCCCAGGTGGTGTACCATCGGCTCAACAGTGCGCGGGAGCGGCTCAGCTCGGTGGAAAACGACGATTTAAAAGTGAGCGACAAGGTCAAACGCATGGTCCAGGTAAAGCTCGACTCGTGCTTCGCCTCCCTCGAGGTTATTCAGTCCCTTTTGCAGGCCATCCCTGAGGATGATGTGCATCTCTACTCACAGGTGGTTTATCTAAGGAGAGATATCTTCAATACCGTCATTGACGAGTCTTTTACCCCCAAAAAGCTCGCCGGGGCCGCGCGAAAAATCTCACAAATCCAACATCACTTGGAGATCACAAACCACACTCCCGGGTGGATGGTACGCCACCACTTTGAGGCTTGCAAATTCATTGCAGAGTACTATAAAGATGGGTCCCGGTACGACGACCAGCTGGCGCCCCAGTATGCGGCTCTGGCAAAGATGCAAAAAGACCTCACAGTGCTTTTGGTGACCCGGAGATGGACTCTACGCGAAACGGATGTCTACAATTACCAGATCGAGCTCGGGAAACTCGACGTGGAGGTCGTGGACGCTTTCCAGGGCTCAGTGGCCCACAAGCTACCGAAACTGGATGCCCCCATCGATGAGATCGTCAAGAGCTTCAACTTTGCTGGCCCGTACTTGATGCCGTTTTTCCTGGTGCGCAAGTCACACTCTTTAATTTATAAACTTTTGGACAATGCCGAGCCCGTCACCGAAGCGCTGCAGCCGATCTTCAACCAGCTCACAACAACAAAGAGATGTTTGCTCGATGTAAAGAGTCTTGGTGGCCTATCAAATCTACAGGAGCTTTATCCGTACCAAATGAAGCTGGCTTCGATGGAAAACCAGCGCCAAGACGGGAAGTTCATGGTGGAAGGCGACGTCCCTCCTGGCCAGGGAATCCTAAACAATCTGTTGGCAGAGTGTTATGATCTTGTTTACGAGCTGGAAATGGACCTGGAGGAGAGACCTCAAAGCGATGAAGAAGAGCCTTATATTAGCGACAGGGGAGATGTCGGCGATGATGACCAGACTTAGGATCTAATAGGCTGATGAGGCTTATTGGGCCTTTATTGAGCTCCTAATGTTGCATTATAAGTTACTTAGTTACATTTAGTCGGTTTAAAATGGACAAGCTGGTGGGTAGGGGTGGGGGAGAGCTGGGCTGAGGGGCCGGTGTGTCTTGGGCTGAAGATCAAAGTTCTTTGGTATCTTGAGGCAACTAAGTCTCTTCTAGTTAGCCATCAAACCCGGGATGCGGCGGTTCCCTCCCCCTCCACCCCTACTTCACCCCCACTTACTCCACTCGGGCCTTCTTGGTCGACCTCTCACTTTCTTCCTCTTCTTCACCCTCAGATTCACTCAAACTCCACTCTTCATCACCTCCTTCAAAGTTATAAAACTCCAAAGCGTGCGGATAAAAGTCCTCGCTCAGTGCCGACCCAATCTCGAAGGCAGCCTCTTTTGTTTCTCCAAACCACTTGAAAAAAGAGGAGTCGCGGCCATCCTTGTCAATTGTAAGGTCCATTCCCTGCTTCCAAGGGACGCTCACCGCCTTGCTGGTCTGAGTCTGAGTATCAAACTCTTTGGCCAGGGTACACGCCTCGGTGTACTTGTTTTCGTCAAAAGTCATTGTGATTGTGTATTTCTTGGGTGATTCGTCGCTCCATTCGATATTCAGGTCCGTTAAATGATCTATGATCTCGTTATCTTCATACGAGATATATTCTCCAAATAGCTCGCTCTTGTCGATGGCAGTGGGCCAGAACTTGGGAATTGTCTTTGCAAATTCCTGACGTTTGGCGTACCATGGTCGTAAAAGTGTTAGGCCGTAGTTGAAGATATTTTGTTCGATTTTTTGGTGATCCTGAGAGAGTTGGTCCATGTCTAAGCAGTACAAGGGATTGGAGAAGGGGGCGAGTGGTTGAGATAGAGTTTGATAGTGAAATTTAATGATAATGATAATTGGCAAGGCCCTGTTCTCGCCCTCGGGTGATTCTTCCCCTTGGCACACATGAATATATGCATTAACTTATCCTAAACAAATATATACTTTTGCTGCGGGTCTTAAGGTACTAGTCTGGTGGGTCTGTGGGTCCGGTGGGTCCCCTTTACGGTGGGCTTCAAGGTATTGACCCCTAGGGCTCCATAGTATTGACTCCTAGAGCTGGACGGTATTGCCCAGGTATTGCCCTAAACAAGCACCTCAAGAGCCACATTATCTTCACAAGCTTACCTCGCCTTTCCGCCTTTCTTTGTGGTATCAGGCAACGTCAAAGGAGCAGTCAATTTCGCAACCTTGGCTTCACCAGAACGTTTCCCCGACGAAGAGTCCTGAGAAGCAGCGACAGTGCGAATAGAACAGCCCAAATTGCGGAAAAGAGATACGGCCTTTGTGGTTCTTAGGGAAAGCTCGTGAGCCAGAGGACCAAAAGCGACCTGAAACCCTTCCAGATGCAAAATCAAGACAAATATATACGACAAGAGCTTATCGATGTGTGCTGGGTCGATCATGAAACTACGCTCGCGAGACCGGCCAACAAGTCCCGTCTTGGGCACAGTAAACCGATCAATGATCCCGCGAATAATCTCCTCGGGCGGGTTTCCGAGCTTCTCGGCCAGCTTTTGCTTGTCGTTGGTGTACTTGCAACTGTGATAAACAGCCAACAAAAGGCTCAGATAAGACAGCAGCTTAAGGCGAGTAGTGACATTCTTGCCCTCACTAATTGTGGATTCAACTCGCGAATTCACAAACGGAGAGTCTCTGTAGGGCAAATGGTCGCCGCGGCTCTCGGGAGCAGCGTGCTCGAGTTGGCTGGGGTCGATCAAGTTGAGCTCACGAGCAGGTACAAGACGGCTGATCGGGTAGATGTCTTCAACTTTTGTAGTTTCAATGTCAAAGAATGGGATGTTGCGGCCCTCATCAAACGCTTTGGCCCGGTCCTTCTCGGTGGGCAGGGTCGAGGTTGTGTTCTTTACGCGGTCAATAATGCTGCCTTCGAGGTCTTCAAGACTGGTGGCATCCAATCTATTGCGGGATTTGTCTGCAATAGCACTTTTAGCCTTTTTGGTACCAAACGCCTCGCCAAGGGCATTCCGTTGTTCCCAAATGAGACCGGGCTCATACTCCTCTTGGGCGTCTGCTTCCGCCTTTTCAGTTGATACGTTTAAATCAACAACCTGAGTGGGGACAAGCTTGATTGAGCCATCTTTTTGCTTAACTGCGAGGGCATATTTAGTCGCATGCTCGCTCTCACCGGTGTATTTGACGGTGCCACTTTTACCCAGAACCCGTTTAAGGTTTTTCTGGGTAGAAACCTCAAAGTCAGTGCCTTTAGGAATCTTTACTCCTGGTAAACGACACACGATATCCGACATTGAAGAGTGTGAAAAATTTCTTATGTAATGATTTTTTCTTATATACTGGCAGTTGGCATTAAGAGCGTGTCTAATTGGGTTTTTGAGCAGTCTCTTGAGGGCGGGGTATAGTAGCTGCCTTTATTTGTTAAGGGCTACAATTAGGAAGGACTCGCTTTCAATGCTTTTTTGGTGTTGAGTTTTATGTAGCCCATTTGTGTCGTCACTGCGCCATAATTTACAACATAGTATATCAAATTGTTCAATTAATTCAAGTAAAGCCCAATGTGCCCCAAGTTGCCACTCGTATTCGTGAATGTACCACCTGCCTACGTCCTCGGTTAACTGCCTATTATATGCATGTGTTTTACGGTAGATGCTATTAGAGGCTCTACCCGGTATTTGACTGGGGATTAGTGAGATTAGACAGTGGCTTTATGTGAATGGTTCAGCTGGCACGATTTAGGCCGAAGGACTCAGCTATGCCATCCTGGGTCTATACACTATCTCTCAATTAGGTCCTGGTGAAACACAAAGCTTTTGATGTGCTCGATACAATTTTTAGATTAAATGCCTCAGCTACATTGATACACTGAGGCCCTAATTGCAGAGCGTGGGTGTCAGTCATGGTCTCCTGCCGTTGTCTTTCAAAGTGATACTGTGACTTGGTATAGCCCAAAATATTCAAGTCGCGGTCACGTCAGGCCTCTAAATGCTATGATTTCTGCAAAGTCGTGTTTGGCTTTTGACAGAGTGATTAGTGGTGCCTCTAGTTGTCAGTAGATACCGCTGGGGTTTGCTGGCTAAATGAAAAGAGTGGGTCTCTAATCTATTCATCAGAATATAATAACGAGTTCATATCTGAGCCTCGGGTGCCAAGTATCCACGCCAGCCATGTCACTCCCCTCCCCAGGCCAACTCATATCCCTGCTCATAGTGTAGATCATATCGTGCAAATTGTACAACTAACAATTAGTGCTATATTTTATTTAGTAAGCCTTGGAGGCAGCCTGGTTAGGGTTGATCTTCTTGTTGTCACGGTTGAAGCGAACGCGGACGGGAGGAGTGCGGATACGGCGACCCTCACGCGAACGAACACGGACGACCTTGTTGTGGACAGCGCAGGAGACGCAGTAGTGGAGCTTGACGTAGAGCTTGGGCAAAACGTACTCCTTGTAAACAGAGGCGTCGCTGATATCACGGACGGCAGCGGACTCGACCATGTTACGGACGGTGAAACGCTTGATGGCCTTGTCCTTGGGGACCATACGGAAGCAGTTGATGCAGCGGACGCTGACAACGTGACCACGGCCCGACTTGTTACGTCCGTTATTAGCTCTCTTCTTGGGCATGTTGGGTTGGAGTTTCTCACGAGTGGGATTTGAGTGGTTTGAGTGCACGAGTGGTGTAGCGAAGCCCTATGTGTATGACTAATGTTCAGCTCAATACCCGCTGGAGACGCACCCAGCCGTCGCATGGCCTCAAATGTTTGGTGATTGTTTACGAATCTTTTGAACCTCGAGATTCATTTGCGTTGTTTGTGCTGCCGGTTTCGAAACCAAGGAGTTTTAGGGATCCGGGCCCTGCGGCGAGCCCTGCATGCAGTGAAAAGTCGGTGAAAGCGGCAACAAGGGGAGAGTTGAAGTAGCTCGGTGGGATATAAGTTTGAGCTATTTTTCTAATGTAAATATTTCGCTGCATTGGCGGCGGTTTACATGATTACTGCATGACCCGCATACCCGATGCACAAGCAGGACTAAGCCATAAGACGCCCAGTTGAGAGGACGTTTAACTGGTCAGGTGCTCCTCTGGTCAGTCTAGTCAGTCTAGTCGGTCTAGTCAGTCTCTAGTCAGTCTAGTCAATCTCTAGTCAATTAAGTCAATCTCTAGTCAGTCTAGTCAGTCTAGTCAATCTCTCATCAATCCCATTCAGATAATCTCACTTGGTGCTCAGCGGCCCTCTGTCAGGTGTGCCGGCGTCAACCCGGGTGCTCATAGACTGATGTTTACGCTCATTTCAGTGCACGGACCGCATTTAGCTTTAATCTTTGGCAAACTCCAAGCAGTTCAGTGGTTGATTTGAATCTGCGGGTGTTGCCTGCACTGGTTTTGGTGGGTTGATGTCTCAGACCCAGCTGAAACTCGCTTGCATGTATAATTTTTAAATGAATTTCACAGGTTCGCAGCAGGTTGGTCAAGAAAAGAGCCAGTCAAGGCAGTGCTTGTGGTTGCTAGCCCGGTTAGCGAAGCGTGAGACATATAGAGTGCAGTCAAGCCGGCCGTCAAGAGACAAGCAGTGCTCGAGCCAATGTTAGCTGCGCAAGCTTCGATACAATACAAAAAAAAGCTTCGGTCTGCGCAAACTTCAGTCTCGAGCCTGAACGCCCGCTCCTCTATCCTAGCGACCTCACAATGAGATTCATAAACTTCAACAAATTAGATCGGTTTTAAACATGATTTTTTCTTTTTGATCCCTATGCAATATAGTATTTAATAAATTATTCAAACAGGGGCGCGTCTTCCAACTATCGGGCTGCCAGTCGCTGAAAAGCGCCACAATGCAGCTCTGCCTATCCGTAATAGGCAATATCATCAAAGTCGGTGTAGAATGCGTCAACCTGGCCAAACGTTTCACTGAGAATATTATCACATTGTGCACGGTAGTTGACATCCTTGAGTAGCTCGTCGATCGACGCAGCGGGTCGATACTTTTTTAGGTTTTGTGTGTGCGAAGCACCAAGTTAATGGGTCGCTGTGTGGGGTGGAGGCGATACTCTGAACCAGCAGAGCAGAGGGGAAAGGGGGGTAATTTACACCATCGCAGCTGGATGATGCGTTTTCGAGGAGCTATCAAGGGCAACTTCCGCAGGGAACGCGGAAAAGGGGTCCAGAGGCTCATAATCCTCGCCCTCGTCAGCCTGCGCGGGGGAATTGCCGGCAGAGTTTGACAAAGAGGGAAGAGAGAGCAACTGGAGTGAACCAGGGGATGTACACTCGGGGGTAACTGGCTCGGGAATCTCCTGCGCAGGGACTGCAGCAAGATCATCAAGAACAGAAACATCACCGGAAGATTTTACCATCTGGATGGCAGACTCTAATTGTTGAATACGAGTCTGGAGAGCCAAACGCTGTTCCTGGGACTCAACCTGCATGCGCTGGGCGTGCTGGAGCTGAGATTCCATTTCGACATTAGACTTGGACAAAGTCTCGCATTTCTTCTCAAGATCTTCTAGGTGGCGGCGCTTCTTCTCACGGGAAGCATGCGCGGCCTGGCGATTGCGCATAATGCGCTCGATGCGGCGCTGCTCCTTCTCGTCCTTGGTTTTGGCGCGTTTGCGGGGTGGCAACGAGCCAGCGGGAAGGGGCAGAGACATATCATCGCCTTTACGCTTGTGTACATCGTCGGGGTTGAGAGTATCAGTGACCGGCACTGGGGAACCACCACATTCATCATCATATTCTTCTTCTTTGATCATGGGGGAAGCCATAGTTTCACAACCAACACCACTCGCCTCCTCCTTGGGGAATGGCTGCTCAAACTTATGCTCCTGGCTCATGATAATACAAGACTTTGGGGGGTGTGTGGATCGCCCTCAGGGTAGTCCCGGTACTTTTATAATCCCTCATGCAGGCTTAGGGTTTATGCAGGAGACAATGGGTGGGACTTGGGCGGAGCAGGTGAAAAAAGCCGTGGAAAATATAGCCAATGTTTACAAAAATCAAGCATCTGTTTCGCGCCATGTTTCCGATAACTACGCGGCGGCGCGTGAATACAAAGGCGTTCAATCGCTATGCCCCACCTCTTGAGATCTGCGTCACCTGACCCTGGCGCGAATCAAGCTCATCAAAGCGAAACCTTATGGGGGGTTGTGAGGTGAAGGACGGGGCGCCTGAGTGAAAAATCGGAATTTTATGGCATGAAAACTCATGAAACTTTTAATTAAATAGTAATGTTGGGGTAATTGTCAACCATAGATTCGCTTTATGCATCCTTTGTCTCAGCCTATAATTAGATTATATGGCAGCAATAGACTTTCAAGGGAGGCCCGCAGCGGAGCCAAGCCACATGACACATTTTGTGCTGGAGGGCGGCACAAGTACTCCAGCTAGCTTTTTCTCGTCCGCGTTGGCGCTAAAGTTTGCTCTAACCCCAATGTTTCGGATCTTTGCCTAACTTTTTCCAGCAGGGATGCGATTAAACACGATTGTTTCAAACAATGGAGGGACCCTCCCTCGATACATATGTCACCATGGCAACACTTGACGCAAATAATGCATGAGAATAAGTAGGGGTGTTGGCACAAGGCTAGACCCTTGGGTGTTTTAAGGTTCAGGCTTATATCATCAGGAATTTGGTGGTTGTTGTTTTCCCTCTTTCTTCAAAGACTACCTACTTGGCTTGCCCGCTGTTTGCTTTAATATACTTTGCTAAAGAACCCGAGGATGGAACAGATCCGTGCTTATTTTCCAGTGGGGCTAGGCGTAGAGCTCCCCAGTACCGATCCAAGGCGCGCCGAGCTCACCCACCCCATAAACTCGAAACTTGAGTATTCACTCCATGCGCGCGCATTGGGGCGCCATGAGCACGATAGACTGGGCAAAGGAACAGCGCTCGTGCCGCACTATCGTGAGCGCCAAGGGTTTCCATACCGAAACTCGTCGTCGATCCCGGACGGGCTTAATGAACTGGCGGTCGGCAGCTCTGTAGGCGGCTCCCGTGCCAGTATCAGCCCCGAAACCAATAACCGCAGCACAGGGCACACCTCGTACGACTTCACGCCCACCGAGCACCACTCTATGGGGATGGACCCGCACGAGAATATCGTCCCTGAGGTAATCCCAGGACTTTCTACCGATTCATCCTCACTCAGCGAAATGTCTGACTCGATGCTCTCTCCAATGCCACATCCTCTTGGTCCCCAGCTCAATGTCTGGCATAATAATAACGACGCCCATCGTGGCAACAGCAGCGAACCTGCGACTCCCGCGCTACCGGTGGGTCTCCCCGACATGAGTGCCGACGACACAATTGCCACGCAGAAGCTGCAATACACGCGCAAAAAGCGGCTGAGGCATCCATCTCTACTGCGCACCCCCCATACTGTACGGACCGCCGACTGGGAGGATGCGTTCAAAGCGCAATGGGAGCGCGGTATCAACGAGCCTGAAGACGGCCTCCTGCTGCCAGGGCTGCCCCAATTGCCTATAATGCCCACCAACCATGCCTTGATGGTTGATAATGAACCCTGTGACTCTTGGGGACGTAAACAGTGCTCTGCCCAAAAGGCCACTATCCTGCTGGCTGCCTGCTGCTTGTTTCCGCCATTTTGGCTACTTGTTGGCGCTGGATACGCCGACGGAATGGTCGGTGTGGTGCCCAGAACCGCCAAATTGGTCTCGTTTGCTCTGGGAACAACTACGCTCTTGGCAGCAGTAATTATCGCAGCAGTACTGGCCAGCGTCTAGGCGTCCGGCCCCATCCCTCTATACCCCCGACTGCTAAACCTTTCTTTATTTATTTACATTAGCTTAATCATCGCTCTCTCTGTACCATAATGGAGGCCCTTGAACTGGCCAAACAATTTAATTTTAGCGGTATTTTAGAGGCCAACAATGCGCTCATTCAATTCCCAGAGGGCAAGCTCAGGGTCGAGGAGACTGAGGTTGGGTGGAAGACCCACCAGGGGGTGTTTGAGGACCCGGAGCTGGCGTTTCAGCATTTTTCTGGCACCTTCTCGGAGCTTTGGCAAGCCCATATGATAAACAAGGTAAATGAGAGGCTGCGAGGGTAGGAGCGGTGGATGTAGCTGGTGGGTCTGGCGGATCCCCTTAGCTGGAGGGGCCCCTTGGTGGGTCTGTAAAGTCCACAGACAGATTCAAGTCTAGTGCGAGAACAGCGTGTGAGAGTAGCGAGCGAGAACAGCGAGCGAGATCAGCGTGCGAGAACAGCGAGCGAGAACAGCGTGCGAGATTGATCTTCGCGCATTATGTGTTTTGCGGCAAATCCAGAGACTTTGGCTTTGTTCCTGAGTGAAATTGCATACTTGCGCTTCTATGAAAGCCGCTGGCCAGCTTTAAAGCCCTTGGCTAGCTTTAACCGCCTGCTGTTTCGTTTCCACTGTCCAGGGGCGTCTGTGACGTCAGAAAATGTAGTGATCCTGAGGTTCCTGTCTACCTCAAGTAGATTCCTATATAGTTGCGCTTTAGAATACCCTTTGCGTTTAATTACAACCCTCCAATTACCCTGGCCGATAGGCTATACCAGCAAGTTAGCCAACATAGTCTTGCCAATACCTTCAAGCCTTCTCCGCCACACCTAATAATAATAATAATAATAATATTAATATACATAACCCAATAAACAAACGTAATTAAACAAAATGGGCTAGATGCCTCGTTTGTAGATCCTTGCAGGTTTGCTTTTAGATCCTATCCTTGAAATACCCCTTCTTTTTCAGGAGATCGAGAATTCCGCTCTCGCTCCACTTTCCTGCAACCAAGTTACGGTAGTTTGCATTGCTGGGGTCCCCAAACTCAAGCGAAGTGCTCCTAATGGCGTCACTATGGCTAGTACAGGTTTGGGGCTTGTAGCCTTCATGGAACTTGGCGACGTGTTGGAGCGCTTCAACAATGCCCAAAATACCTGTGCCACCATGCTCAAGCGCATTGATACGGTAATAGTCTATGGGAGTGCCATTCTGACAGTAGTGGTCAAGGGTTCGGTCAACCTCGTTGATGGCAACGATCTCGTCCTCGACGCCTTGGTAGACCATCATCGGGATCTTAGGGGCAGCATGAACACCAAGCCACTCTTTTTCAAGCGGTTGAGTAACGCGATGGTCAGTCAAGATGGATTTCCCACTCGGGTCAATAGTGTAGGACCAGATATTCTGAAAGATGAAATTGACCAAATTAGCAGCGATACAGCGTTTACCGATATAATCGAACCGCCATCTCATAGCAGGGCGTACTTTTTCATTGATCGTCTCCTGGATAGAAGGGTACTCGGTACCGAGACCAAAGATCCCGGCGGCGCCAAACCCGGAAAAGACTCCACCGCTAATTGTAGTGATAATCTGCGTGATATTGGTAACAAACCCACCAACAATGGCTCCTACTACGTGATTGCTCAACTCGGGCGCATAGGTAGCAAGACTCTCAGCAGCATGGCCGGTGGCAATAGCTCCACCAGAGTATCCCCACATAACAACCTTGTCATAGTTCTTTTTATCCAAGCCAACTTGTTCGCGGACATTGAGGAACGCTTTGATAGAGTCAAGCGTGGACTGACCTTCTTTGACACCACAGGCAAACGACGAGTTGACTCCCTCGTGGTCAGGCCAGTTGACAGTGTACCCCATCAGCAAGAGAATATCAAATGTGGGGTCAGCAATACCAGTGACAATAGAATATGAAGGTGCGCATTGAAGGCTCGCAGCGTCCTCCCAGTTTTGATAGGAAACGACTTTACCATTCGGGGCATTGGGAATCATGACGGTGGTCACATCAGCTTGAGACCAGCCAAGAGTACTGGTGGTACGGTAAGAGACCTGGTAAGCCTTGGCAATTGATTTCCAAAGCGCGGAAAGGCCCACCTCGCGTACATCGATCACCTCACCATTCTTGAGGTGATGATAGCGGGAAACATCGGGGTGGTAAAACGGGTCGTCACGGGGATCCATGGGAGTCTGCCCCTTTTGACCAATCCATGCACTAGAACTCACAGCGTTCTCCAGGTTCCAGGGCAAAATGGGCATAAGCTCCGAAACATTGTAGTTGGGGGTTACTGCGTTCTTGAGGAGCCATGGTAAAACAGGCTCGTCAAAGTGATCGGAGATCCCACCTAATGTAGCAAACGAGACTGGCGCACGGCCCTCCATGAGCGAATTTTGGAGTTCCTTATTGATAAAAAAGCCTGTAGAAAGGAGTGAACGAACGTTGACCATATCAGTGACAAAGACAGTACTTCGCCTAGTTTATATAGCTGCGTTTATTTCTGGCTGCTAATTCTTTTGTAACCACAAAGATTTAAGCTTATCGATCGTTAAAGCATATACATGCGCTTACGAATGCATGCGTCTGCATGACAGAAATACCATAATTTCAGGGAGAATAAAGGGGGTATACGGGGTCGCAAATAGCTCATTTACAAGGCATGCCAGAGTCAACAGGATACCAAAGAGATCAAGGGGTGATCGAACGAATGGGTCAGGTAAATAAACTCAATTAGAGTAAAGCTTATATGCCTCAGTATGCGTGAGTAGGTTGAAATTTGATCTATAGATAGATCTATGCATTTGCATTGTCTGGCAAACTAGAGAAGGAGGTAGTGAGGGGGAAAGAGCACGAGGAAACAAAGGCCCTAGTGAATGGTAGAGTCATGAAATAAAGCTTGAATAGATGAGAATACGACAGCTGGTTTAATATAAATATTTCGTAGAGCTTCCGGTATCAGTAACACACAGATGCTGACTTCAGACCGGATCGGATATGATGGCTACCAATGACCCCGCTAAACCCCATATCCTAAAATAAAATCCCTCAAAAGCACATGATTAAAGCCAAGTACACGTGAAATTTTAGGTTTGCCTCCATCAAGCCCACCAATCAGCTGTAGTCGCATACGCACTGCAGGTGTATGCAGGCACCCAAACCTCAGAATCGTCTTTTCTATAGGGTATAATGGAACAAGTGACGGACCAGTAAAGCTAGAGATCCGCCCGAAATGCATAGGACTTTCGACTCATACATCAGTTATAAGTCAAGTCAAGAATGATTTTTCATCGGGCTCACAGCTAGGTATACCAGCATTAACGGTGCCCATTCAAATTTTTTTGTAAAGGACTCGTGCACGAGTCGGCAAATCTTAACTTATCTTCATGGGTTTACTTGATAAATGAGAAGTAGAAAAATCGCGCAAAACTGAAAGCGAGGGAAGTAGTATCAAGTGGAGTACACTGCAGTTTGATTAACATTATCTATCTATGTCTTACTCTTTGCTTAGCATTCTTTTAGAATAGCTCTCTCAGCTAATGCTTCAGCAATCCTCCACCCTTGTTCACCATTTTAGACTCTCACACTACAAGTACCCTTTACTCTTGAGCCTATCGAAAATCCCCATTTCTCGCCATTGCCCATTTGAAATTCGAGTATAAGCAGTGCTAATATCGCCAGAGTATTCTGTTTGTTTTGTAGCCGATGGCCAATCATCACAGGGTGCCGGCACGTACCCGCTCATAAACTTGTAGACATACTCCATCGCGTCGTTAACAGACAAATAAGAGGTAGCAAAATGGTCCAAGTTTCCCAGTCGCAAATAATCTACCGGAGTGCCATGCTTGACCCAGTAGTCTACGACCCGATCGACGCCATGAACCTCGGTGATTTCGTCCTGGACTCCCTGATAAACAAGCATAGGAAATGGTGGTGCAGAGTACTGACCCAAAAGCTCATTATTTAATGCCCATTGAACCCGTGGGTCCCCCAGCAGCCGGGATCCGGTATCGTCGGCAGTGTACCCCCAAACATTCTGAAACATGAAATTGAGAACTGTAGTGGTGGAACACGTAGAGAAGACACTATTGAAGCGTTTTCTCAGCTTGGGCCGAAGACTTTGATCAACTGCTGCGCGAACGTCGGGGTACTCAGTCGCAAGACCTTGGATCCCGGCGACGGAGAAACCAGCAAAGATACCACCATTGATTGTGGTGATAATATCCGTGAGGTTATTGATGATTCCACCAATTATTCCTCCCTTGACGTTGGGTAGGAGGTCGGGCGCATACGCTCCAATCTGCTCGCACGCCTGGCCAGTGGGTGATGAGCCGCCCGAGAACCCCCAAAGCACTATATCACTAAAGCTGTTTGTGCTTGTGAGACCCATATTCTCGCGACTAGAGAGGTACGCCCGGAGAGAATCGAGAGTACTGTACCCTTGGCGGCGTCCACAAGTAAAAGAGGATTTTACGCCCTGGTGATCGGGGTAATTAACTACAAACCCAAGTCTCAGATAAAGGTTCAGCAGTGGCTCGCTCTTGCTACTGAATAAAGTGTACGAGGGAGAGCAAACAAGTGCCACCGAATCCTCAGCAGCCTGGTAGCTTATTACTTTGCCATTGGGATTGGAGGGGATCAGCACAGTAGTGACATCAATTGCTGGATCTCCAAATGTGTTCCGGGTCTTGTACTGGATTTGGTATGCGCGGTCTAGGTTTTCGAGGGAGTTTGAAAGACCCACTGCACGTGCGCCTACAACAGCACCATTGGCCAAACTGGCGTATTTTTGGGGATCTAAGTGATAGAAATAGTCATTAACAGGGTCTAGAGGCGCGTTATCAGGGGATTCAATCCACGTATCATCGTCCACACCCCCAGCCATATTGGGCAGGACAGGCATCCAGCTGGGCGGCGTATAGTTGGGAGAAATCAGATGGAGGAGTTGAGGAAGCCAAGGTATTGAGAATTCGTCCGCGATACCCACCGCCTCATCGATGCTCAGGCTTGACCTGCCTTGTTTTATGGAGTTTGCAGTCTGTGTATCGGCAAAAAGACCGAAAGATACCAATTGGAACAGGTTCATGGTACTGTCGGAAGGTTTGTGTTGGAAAAAAGCACTCGACTAGTTTGAGCACAGTGCATATAGCCTGGTGGGGATGCATGTTTGTAGGAGAGTTATGCAGGTGCTAGTTCTAGAGTTGCTCGCAGGCTTGAGGTCATATGGGGGTGACGTATATACTTAAGAGTCGAAAACTTGTACTAAACTGCCGTGACTGACTCCCTTCACAACTGCGTCTCGCGCTAGCAGCTCACCCTTGCCCTTAAGCTTTAGCCACGCATCGGTACTGCGCCTGCCCCTGCCTGCCTGCACAATATAATTTTAAAATCACTGATCTTGTCCCACGAAGCTCAAGGACTCTTGTATTCCATTTAAGATCTGGGTATTGAAGCTTTACAAGGTACCTTCAACACACACTACTCTGACGCTCGCGCCATTTTTTCACCACTGACTGCAATTCTAATCCTCACTACTCCCTCTACCTTAACCACCTGATAATTAAATAAAAGCACACCAGCAAAACAACCACGCCACCGTAAAATAGCCGCTTGTCCTGGTTTAGCCGGTGCTGCACTTTGGAGATCGTTTCGCTCGAGATACCAAGTGTGCCCGCAGCTTTGAGCATTGTTTTCTGAGTACTGCGAAGCATCTGGTTTTGTTCCGTCAAGTCTCCTAATACAGCCCTTCCCTGGGCAATAAAGTCGTCTAGCTGCTGCGAAGCGTACCCCAGAACATCTCCTTCCCGGGCAAGCCCTTGCTCGCGAGTAACGTCTGCTTGCTGAGTGTTGGGGTTTGCGTACGGGTTTTCTTGTGCACCTTGGGCAGTACGATGACGGAAAAGCTCCTGACGGTTGGAGGCAGCGATGGACTCCTCGCGCTTGGCCCTGAGCTCCTTGAGCTGCTGGCGAGCATCCTGTAGATCTTGCCTAAAATCTGCGAGCCTTTGCTCTCCCTTTTCGCGCTTTTCCGGCACAAGTTCGTTGCTAACGGCACTTGCATAACTATCGATTGTACGCTGAAAAGAACTAAGAGTTGCACTTATCTGGCCCTGCAGAGCAGCAGGAGCATCCTCAGGGGCCTCTGCAAGCTTTTCCAAATCCCGCTTGAGCTGCTGATTTTGCTTTACTGCGTGGTTAAACAGACTGCTCATGTAAGACGAAGGAGGACACAACACTGAGGAGGCCATTAATGAGGGTTCTGGTGTAGGCGGTAGCGGTGGGCCTGTGGGGATGGAATGGGACTCAATGGCGGGTGAACGAGGAGTGGGGTTCCAGGGACTCTTACGGGCCCAGCTGACGCAATTCCCAACACCGCATAAGCGAGAAAATATGTACATTATATAATCGATGATGATGGTCTCTTATCTCATTCTACAAAGTGAACGGCAAGCACAATTCAATAAAACACAGAGCGCTGGCTTTCCGCAGATTTAGAAACAACACACGTTTGCCTTTTTCCTAGCAGAGTGCAATGAGATTCATTATATGAATATATAGATTAACGGTAAGACTTCTGGTAACGGGCACGGGCACCGGGACCACCGAACTTCTTGGGCTCGCAACGACGGGAGTCGGCAATGAGCAAGGTACGGTCGTAGTCGACGAGCTGCTTCTTGAGCTGGTTCTTGGACTGCTCATCAACGTACTTTTGGTAGTAGGCAATAAGGCCCTTGGCGATAGCCTGGCGGATAGCGTAAAGCTGGGAAACGTGACCACCACCGGTGACAGTGATACGGATGTCGAGGTCAGCGTAGTAACCGGCACCAACAACCAAGAGGGGCTCGAAAACCTTCAAGCGGAGAACCTCAGGCTGGACAAGGGTGATGGGGACACCGTTGAGCTTCAAAAGACCCTTGCCTTTGTTAACGTGGGCAACGGCGGTGGCAGTCTTCTTCTTACCGAAGGTCTGGACGCTGGGCTTAGCGGATGCTTTAGTTTCCTCCGACATTGTGTGAGTTGATTTTGGCAGCAGTGAAAGAGTGGATATTGAGTCGGGGTGAGTGGCAGCCCTAGTTGTATTAGGTAATAAAGCTTTCACGAGGCTGTGTGTGGGGGTATGGCGCGGTGTAGCGTAAAATGAGGAATTGAAGAAGATATTAGGATTGGAGCTGAGATAACAGAGAAGATCAAGGGTTTGTGCTCGTGTGTATACCCCGGGAATACCTTCAAAGATGCAAACTGAAATATTTCAGTGGCGAAAATGTGGCGTTAGCGCACTGATAGCCGGTGATACTCTGTGCTCCGTGGCGTGCACAAATGCATCGACATTTAAAGCTAAGAGTAATTAATGAGAATCAAGTCATGTGGGTGCGCTATTAGAGCTATGCTACGCTAATAATTAACTTAGTCAAAGAGACCCATGCCCATGTCCTCATCAGACTCCTCTTCCTCCTCGGCGGGGGCAGCAGCCTCAGTAGCGGCAGCGGCACCACCAGCGGCGGCAGCGGGAGCGGAACCAGCGGCAGGAGCGGCGCCGAAGCTGGCAAAGAGCTCCTTGAGGTTCTGGCCCTCAGTGGCCTGGGCGAAAACCTGGGCCCAGACGGGCTCAACAGTGACACCAGCGGCCTTGGTAAGTGCAATAAGCTTGTCGGCAGTGATCTCAATCTCAGCGTCGGCCAAGATGAGGCTAGCGTACGAAACGGCGGTCTCGGTGTTAGACATGATGGGAGATTAGTGTGAGTGGGTTTTTTGGGATGAATGCGCAAATCTCAGACCGTGGTTAGGGTAGGGCTGTGATTAGGTAAACTTGTATCTCGTACCTCCCCATTAGCGCCCCGTCACTGAGCGTTTGATTTTCTTTTTTTCTTTTCTTCTCACAAACCAATTTTGTTTTTTTGTTTTTTAATAACAAAGCACAATCAGGGGTCCCGCATCTATCCCCTCATTTTCCATCGCGGCCGCTCCTATATCAACTATCTTCATGTGGAGATGTTGTATCTTGGCAAAACCCTTGAAATTCCCCCTAAAGCTTCAGTTCAGACGGCTAGCATCGCAATTGATACCCAAAGATGCCCCCACATGCAGCACACGGCCCTCAATTGAGCTTCGCGACTACCAAAAAGACTGTATAACCCGGATCCTTGAATCACTCAAGTCAATAAAGAAGCCTGCAGTCTCTTTGCCCACCGGCAGCGGCAAGACAGTCATTTTCAGCACATTGATTCCGCAGATTAGGGCCCAGGCCGGCCAAGGAAACAAGACGCTTGTGCTGGTGAACCGCAAGGAGATTGCGTTCCAGACTGTACGCACAATCAACAGCCTGATCCCGGAGCTCAAGGTTGGATTGGAGATGGGCACCGCGTCGTACGCAGCGCAGCCGGATGTGGACGTGTGCGTGGCCTCGATCCACACGATTCACAAGAGTGCGCGCCTTGAGGCCTTTGATCCACGGGAATTCAAGCTGGTGATTGTGGACGAAGCGCACCATACGGCTGCCGAGACGTACCACAGGACGCTTTCGCATTTTGGCATTGAGGAAAAAAACCCCAAAATATTTTGTGTGGGGGTTTCGGCGACTTTTTTCCGCAAAGACAAGAAATCGCTGCAGATTTTTGACGACATTGTTTACCACCGCGAGCCCGAGGAGATGATGAAGGCCGGGCACCTGTGCAACGTCCAGGTGAGCAAGTACGACTTTGAAGTCCCCGAAGGGTTTTCGACCAAAAAACAGGACAACAATTTTTTGTTCAGCGACACGGGACGCGATCTCGTGGTGAAAATCTGGCAAGAGTCCGGGTACAAGTCCACTGTTGTTTTTTGCATCTCGAAAAAACATGTTGAGGCACTGACTGCGAGTTTCCGCAGCGCTGGTGTCGATTGCCGCTCGCTCACGGGCGACGACAAGCCAGAGTACCGCAACCAGGTGATTGAGATGTTCAAGAACCGCGAGTTCCCGGTATTGCTCAACTGCGCGATCCTCACGGAGGGCACCGATATCCCCTGCATTGACCAGATCATCTTTGCCACGCCGCTTGGGTCGCCCGGCCTCGCAATGCAAATGATTGGCCGCGGGCTGCGGCTATACCCGGGAAAAGATCTCTGCAACACCGTTTTGTTTACGCCCATGGTGACCTTTGACACCAGCAACGGGCTTCTGCCGCAACTGCGAGGGCTCACTAACGTCAAGGAGACAGAGCAGTTTGTTGGCGGCTCAAAGTCCCAGGGGGTACCGCGTTCAAATCTAGGACTCCCCGATATGGATAGCTCAGTTGACAAGATTGAAGAATCAAGGAGCAGCAGCCTTGGGAGCGCTTTTGGTGCAGCAGGTAGTCACGCTACCCCCTTTAGGGCGTGGACGCGTTTCAGTGGTGCATTTTGGCTCTCTTTGCCACAATCTACCATGACATCCACTACAATGCTCAAGATCGAACGCGTGAAAAACGAGTACAAGCTGTTTGCAATTCAAAAGTACCCGAAAACCAAACCCTCGCAGCGCGGGTACAAGAACAGGGAGATATACAGTGCCACGAGTGCTGAGGACGCGTTTGAAAAAGCAGAGACGTTTTTGGAGCAACGATTTTTCCATCCTCTGGCTCATGGGTTCTTTAATACCCGTGCGAAATGGCGGCGCGACCCACCATCTCAAGCGCAGCTTAACGCACTTAAGAAGTTTGGCTTGGACAGGAGCCTGCGGGCGCTGAATAAGGGCCAAGCAACCACACTGATGGCTTTGAAAATCTGCGCAGGGGTCAAGCTGACCGATGAGAACGTCAACAAGAGCTTGAAGCTCGGCCTGGATTTGTCGAGCGAGCAAGCGAACGAGCAAGCGAACGAAGTGAGCTAGTGAGTGAGAGTTGAAGTCAAACTGAGAGCTAGTTCCAGCCAGTTGTGGGCCAGCTGAGAACAAGTGCAAGCCAGCTAACAACAAGTTGGAGCTAGAACAAGTTGGAGCTAGAATGATAGTGAGGTATCAACTATGTAATTATTTATTTTTAGAATCTGCCTTTTAAGAACACTTGAGAATGCACAGAAAGTCAGGGTTACGTTCCAATTAGGTTGCACTGCCAGCACTGGAAGGGGCGGTTGTGGAGGCACCAGCACTCGAAGGGGCTTCGCTCGCCTCTGTGGCACTTCCGGCACTCGGAGGAGCACCCTCAGCACCCTCAGCGGCCTTCTTGGACTTTGATTTTTTCGATTTTTTCTTCTTTTTGGGCTTCTCCTCTTCCTTCTCCTTTTTGTCGCCACCAAACTTCTCCTGCCACTCGACAATCTTGGCTTTATCAATACGAGTAAACAGGTACTGAGCAGCACCAAGTTTATGGCCGCCCTCAACACCCAAATCAAGGGTATCGGGGATGAGACGCGCAGGCAACTGCAACTGCTCGAGGATCTTGGTAGAGGTCTCGGGCATGTAGGGCGATACAGCGGCACTCAAAACGTAAATGAGGCTGAGGGCAGTGCCGATAACAGCAGCGCACAGGGCGGGCTCGCCCTCCAAAAGAGAATTGTCCAACTTGTTGTCTTGCAAAAACTGATTGCCACGGGCGCTGATTCTCATGATGATCTCAATACCCTCACGGATCTCGCAGTTCTCCATGGCATCATTGTACGTCTTGAGGAGACCGTTGATATCAGACTCGAGGTCAGTGAATACAGAGCCAAGGGTCGCAACGTCGTACTCGGGCACAATGCTATCGTACTTGGCAATAGTGAACTTGACGACACGATTGACAAAGTTACCGAAATTGGCCAGCAGCTCAGAGTTGTTGCGAGTAACGAAATCAGCCCATGAAAACTGGGTATCGGCGGTCTCGGGGCGAGCGCACGCCAAGTAGTAACGCCAAACGCTGGGGGAAACGCCAATCTCCTGGGCATTGTTGCCAAAAACGCCCAAGTTACGCGATTTCGAAAACTTGCCGCCCTCATACTGCAGGTACTCGGTGGTGCTGAGGTTATTGAGCATGGTCCAAGAATCACGCGTGGCCAACTCGGTGGCCGGGAAAATAACCGTGTGGAACGGCACATTGTCTTTGCCCATAAACTGGTAAAGCTTGACATTCTCGGGGTTTTGCCACCACTGCTTCCACTCATCAGTATAACAAGCAGTAATACTGGGGTATCCAATAGGCGCATCAAACCAAACATAGAGGACCTTGTCCTCATAACCCTCGACTGGTACAGGGACACCCCATTTCAAATCACGGGTGATGGCACGGGGGTGGAGGCCGTTCCTGAGCCAGGTGTTGGTGATGGAAACGGCGTTCTTGGACCAGTCTGACTCGTGTGCTTTGGCGTATCTCTCCACTTCAGGCTGCAGCTTATCGAGAGAAATAAACAAGTGCTTGGTCTCGCGCCGTTCGGGAGACGCGCCGTCGAGCTTGCACCGGGCGTTGATGAGCTCAAACGCATCCAAAAGCGCACCGCAGGAGTCGCACTGGTCTCCACGGGCATCGTCATACTTGCACTTGGGGCACACACCCTCGACAAATCTATCGGCAAGATAACCCTCGTGCTTGGGGCAGTAGAGCTGCTCCATGGCCTGCTCCTCGAGGAACCCATTCTCCTTGACTTTGAGGAAGATCTCTTGAGCAATCTCGGTTTGCTGTGGGGTGGAGGTACGCCCGAAATGGTCAAAGCCAATCTGGAACCAGTCGTACACCTGTTTGTGTACATGGTGGTATTTTGTGCAGAGCTCGAGCGGAGAGACTCCTTCCTCAATAGCTTTGGTCTCAGTAGCAGTTCCGTACTCATCGGTACCACAGATATAAAGAGAATTGTAGCCGCGAGCTTTAGTGTAGCGCGAGAAAAAGTCTGCAGAGAGAGTAGAGCCAATGATGTTACCTAAATGGGGCACATTGTTGACATAGGGCAAAGCAGAGGTGATGAGGATATTGCGTTCGCCCTTTTTGGGGAGGATTGGGTGTTGAGGCTCCTGGTAGAGTTGAGGGGTGCTCTTGGTTTTGGGAGTGGAGGCAGATGTGGTTTTAGTCTCGCTGGGGTTGGTCTTGGACTCTTGCTCGGGTTTGAGCTCCTCGAGTTCCTTTGGCGCGGCCTCGGTTTTGGTCTTTTCAGGCTCTGCCTCGGGTCTAGTCTCCTCTGGTGCGGGTTTGGCCTCGTCCTTTGGATCTACTTTCGCCTCCTTTGGCTTGATCGTCTCTGGCTCAGCCTTGAAATCAGACTTTGGCTCAGCCTCTTGCTCCTTTGGCTCCTCCTTTGGCTTGATCGTCTCTGGCTCAGTCTTGGAATCAGCCTTGGAATCAGACTTGGAATCAGCCTCTTGCTCCTTTGGCTCCTCCTTTGGCTTGATCGTCTCTGGGTCAGCCTTGACTGACTCTGCCTTGACTGACTCTGCCTTGACTGACTCTGCCTTGACTGACTCTGCCTTGACTGGCTCTGCCTTAACTGACTCTGCCTTTATCTCTGGCTTGCTCACAGATACTTGCCTGCCAGAACTTACGCTGCGAGATGAAGGGACCTGCGCTACACCCCCAGCCCCAATCTTTTGCAAAGTGGAGATTGCCTGCTTGACGCGGGTATTGCTCAATAAACGCTGGTACCACATTGTGAGCTCGAGCTCTGCGGCAAGAGCCATTTTCCCCTTGGCGGCGACGAGCGCATAAAAGTCGCCAAACAAAAACGCCGCCTCAAACGCGGGCTGCGAAGGGTTGGGCAGCGCGGGCACGAGCTCGGCGGCGGCGGCGCTATCAATACGTTTCTCCTGCTCCACAAACGGCTGCAGAACCCGTGTGCTAAGGTCAAAAACCTGGTCGAGGTCTGCGCCCTGGGCGAGGGTTTGGAAAATCGCCTCGGCGCCCACAGCGTCGCCCAGAGTGGGGCTCTCGACATCCGCCGGGGCGATCTCGATGTCTCCAGCTAAAATCGCGCCAAATACTGTCTTGGCAGCAGCGGCCACGTCGAGTGGTGCGGTCGATTTCGGCACGTCAAGACGCATGAGTCAGGGTGGAAGCGAGCGCCAGTGAAACATAAATACCGCCGCGCGCGTTGTTTTGGTAGGGGTTAAGAAGCTAGAAAAGAGGCGGCGTTTAGGGGGATTTAGAGAATATATTGGTGGGGCATAATTTGTGCATTTTATGTGCATTTCATCAACATGTAATAAACCTTAAACCGCTGCTTGTTTTAGGGTGGGGGGTCCTTGTTTTAGTATCCGTCTTGACACAATGTCGGCGATTAATCAACTTCAGGATCAAATTAATGGTCTTCAATTGAGAATAAATGAAATAGAAGCGCAGATAATGAGCGGCGCGTGTAGTTTAGCCGACCCTCGAGGTGAGCAGACCAAGCTCATGTTGAGACAGCAGCAGTTGATGCAGCAGCAGGTGTGCGGGAGCCAGCGAGGAGCAGGTGGGGGAGCAGGTGGGGGAGCAGATGAAGCGGGTCAGGGAGCGGGTCAGGGAGCAGACATTGAAGCTCAGGGAGCGGGCCAGCGAGCAGAGCAAACACCCAAGGACCCACCCACTGGCATCAACAGACCTCCACCTCCTATTCCTGGAGTGAGCCAGGCCCCATCTGTACCCGCCAGCTCAACTTCTCAGCCTGATCCATCCCTCAGCTACAAGCTCTGTCTCTCCAACCAGATCGCCCCCATCTCCAATTTCACTCAAGAGATCAACGCCGCAAGCCAAGCAACAAAAGTACCAGCAGACCTCATTGGGGCAGTAATCTACAAGGAGTCGCAAGGAAACGCGTCGCTCATCTCGGGGAAGCCCACTGCTGCTCATCGTACTGCAGGAATAGCTCTGGGGCTCATGCAAGTAGAACCCAATACGAGCCCTGAGATCGAGGCCAAACACCCCGAGCTCGATCAACTCGACGGCGCCGCGTACGATATCATGCTTGGCGCGTGGCGGCTGGCCGATCTGGCGCAGCAGTTTCAAGGATGGGATACGGTCCTCAGGGCCTACAATTCGGGGGCATGGGCCCCAGTTCTCAAGGACCCAAGGGCCCCAATCACTACTGGTGACCCCAAATACGTCTACCTGGTCAATGAGTGGTGGAAAAGACTAAGTAGTGGCAAGCAACTACCGCCCAGCATGAACCCCGAGGATTAGGGATTGCCCCGGGGATTGCCGTATCTAGACTATTTTGACGAGTGTGTATACTCGAGTAATACTATCACAACGGCACATTCGAGATCAAAAGTCAGTTTTGTTGAGATCACCCACCCTATTGAAGATCTAGATTCCAGAGACAAACCTCCACAGTTCCCTCAACATTCTTGCACTCATCCTCAAACTTTATTCTCAATCAATTTTCCCGCACTACCTCAACTATCCTAGCCATTTACAGCCTCTAACTTGGTCGTTTTCCTTGAATCAGCAACCTAAAGATCAGATATTATAAACCCTGTCTAGTCCACCCATGCTAACCTCGAATGTGGATGTCATACAGCTTATTGCAGAGTTTATTGACTTTACACCCAAAGAATTCTGTACTCTGGCCCGAGTGAGCCGGACTTTTTACCAGGCTTTCACGAGCGATCGGCACTGGGAATGGTTTGATATCTATGGGGTCAAGACGGGGATCTACCGCCATTTTATCGAGTCAATCACCGAAACCGACAAAGAACTCCTTCATCCGGATCATTTCTACAACAGAGAGACTTACAAGCCCACCAAGGCCAGCAAAAGGATCCCGGCCATCACGCCAAACAAATATGTCTGGCTGGAGCTTTTCCGCCAAGGAGTGACCGATGTGGGGGAGCCTGGGTTTGTGATGCGGGATTACCAGTTTGTGCGGTACGCTGTGCGGTTCCGCCCGCGGTGTTTCGAGCTGCTCCCCAAGATCCTGCTGGATGACCCAGAGATTTGTTTTTGGGCCCTTGCGTCCCCGCGCGCTGATCTGGGGCATCATTTCCAGCGTCACAGCAAGCTGGCAGACGATAAAGAGTTTTGCAAACAGGTCCTTGGCGTCGAGACCCGGGCCAGGTGGCGGCTCCGCTGCTTTGGATGGTTATGGCACACCTACAGCCAGCTGATTTTTTTCAGTGACAGGCTCTGCAACGACATCGACCTGATCGAAATGGCTTCGGTGTGGGCACCCAGCGCGCTGCTTTGCGCAAAGGACGTCACGCAGCAGATGATTGACCGGTTCGCACCCACCGAAGACGATTTCCTGCCGATGATCAAGAACCTGGGAAGAGAGATTGTGCCGTGTTTCCGGTTTTACCACAGCTCCAAGGTTATTTGGCACGCGTTTGCCGATTGCAATTATGAGGACGATATGGGCCTCGGGATCGAGGCGCTCAGCTACGAAACCGAGCAGCACCCCACGCGGTACAGCCCCGAGACCAAGAAGCTGGTGGAAGTGGTCACAGAAGCTGATAATCTCATTGATGCGCCTGCGGACTTGCGCGCCGACTATTATTGCGTCTTGACATCGCTCGTGTGTGGAGATTTCAGCTATAGCGACCATAAAAGTGCAATCGTCGCCGCGATAGACACCACAGTCCGCCACAATAAGGATTTTCTGTACGAGATTGTCGTTCGGTTTGGCGCAGACTCACAAGAGGCCAAGCTTTTCCCCGTCCACGAGGTGCTGGGGGACCCCGTGTATGCGCAAAAACTGCTCAAATTGGGCTGGAAATGGTACAAAAAAATCACTGCGCCCGTGACCAAGGAAATTGTCAAGCAGGTCCTCGAGTACGACCCCATGGAGAGCCGCATCTGGATCCCTCATTACCAGCGCGTGCACCAGGGCCCAGGAGACGACTGGGACTATGTGACCGACCTCAGGCTGCCAGGGTATGCGTTGGTGGACCGAGAGATTGTGGAGCTGGCTGTTGGCCGGTTTGCTAATGTGCTCGATGCCCCAAGCAATGTTCTTACTCGAGAACTACGCGAGAAGCACATGGCGATGGACGCCAAACTCAAAAAGCTCCAGGAGCCTGAACCCCCGCGCAAACCGCTCATGAGTGACGAGGAGTTTTTGAAAATGGAGAAAAAGTTCCAGCGCATGCAGCGCAAGCATATGGGCATCTGGTCCGAAGAAGACGAGGGCCACGAATCTTCCGACGAAGACGACCAGGAAATGTCCGATGAGGGCGCGCCAGAAGTATATGAGGAGGATCCGGATCCTGCATGGCGGCCAGCAAACTTGTTTACAATTTGGTAGCTAATGATAGTGTATACAGTGAGCTATGGGTTAATACGGGAGGGGTTGTTGGCCCGGCGAGGCGCAAGAGAGACCCGACAAGGCAGTCACTTTGATGCTTGACGCAACAGTTTCTTGACTGCGTTTTGTGTCTGTGATACACCTTGTGAGCCTCTTCGCTGGAGAGGCGCAAGAGAGGCCCGACAAGGCAGTCACTTTGATGCTTGACGCAACAGCTTCTTGACTGCGTTTTGTGTCTGTGTTACCCCCTTGTGAGCCTCTTCCAGCTGTTTTTCCAGCCGCGCGTGTTTCTCTACTCCGGCCCAAATGCTCGGCTCCGAGTCACCAACTAGTTCAACATGCGGGATCTCGCCTGCTTTAAAAGGAGCACCATCATCAATATAAGTGCCCGTGGTCGCGGTTGGCGCGTCAAGCGGACTAGCGCCTGAGCCTCCGCCTTGCCGCTCAGAGCGTCTCGAGGCAGCGCTCTTGACCACATCCACGACTCCCTGAAGGGTGTGGTCTCTCTCAAAATACTTGTTGAGCTGCTTATTTAACTCTAGTTAGTACAAATACTGTAATAAAGAACTTTTCTTGTTTTTCTAATACACACTCTGTGAACTTGCCTTTCCCTTCATCAAGTGCGCCAACAATTCTTGCGAGTTGCGGCTGCTGCTTTGACTGGAGTTGATGTTGCCAAACAAGCCCGGAGGCGGAGTAGTTTGTGCGGTGGGTGAGCTCAATTGACCTTGAGACTGTGCTGGGGCCTGGCCCTGAGTTTGAGCCTGCTGCTGTGAGGGAGTATCCGGGAGCTGCGGGCTTTGTGGCGGGATATCCTGGAAGATTTGTGTGTCTTGCACTTTCTTCACGCGAGCTTCTTCGATACCCGAGAGCCAAGTGGAATGGGTCTTGTAGTGTTCCAAACGGACTTCCGATGCCAGATTAAATGCAAAGTAGTGGGGGATGTTACTGGTTGATGTGACAAGGGGCGACGAGAACTTATAAGCCGGTAAATGGAACCTCAGCGGCTCTTGTGCGACAGGTGGTTCTGGCGTTGTCTTGTCGACGTGTGATGCACTGGCATTTGCAGCGGGGCCACCACTTGAAGCGGGTTGCGACAAGTTCATGCTCGACACAGAGGCAAGGTTGATATTGCTGCCGGAAGCACTAACATTAGCTCCCAAGGGCGAAGAGCTCGTGGCAGCAGCGGCTGCTGGTTTTCTCCAAGCGCTGGCGGTGGGTAATGGCGCTGCACTAACTGCTGGGATTTGTGGAATTGGAGCAGTAGCCTGAGTTAGGCTCGGCAGACCGGGGGGCACGACTGGAGGCGGGTTGCGGTGCTGCATTGCACTGAGATCTCTGCGGGTGTACGAGTCGGCATCCTCGCCGGGTTCATGCAAAAACATACAATTAGGGTTGGGACAGATTTGGCCCCGTAGATAGCTCGAGCAGTATTTGGTGGTACCATAAGCGGCGCGCAGGTACTTGCCGTCGTTGAGGGATCCGTCGACGCAATTAATGCACCGGGCGGCGTCCTCCTTTTTGGCAAATGTAACGTACACCCCCAGCCCGAGATTCCCGTTGGCGTTTGTGCGTTTATTGATGACAATCTTTTGGATCTTGCCGTACTGTCCGAAAAAGGCTTCCGCGCGCAGAGTATTGTGCAAATCCTCGGTGGGGATATTTGGGTTGAGCCCAATAACATAAACAAGGTTCTTTTGAATCACGCGCATGCCGGCAAGGTGCTTTTTACTGGCCTCCTGAGGCGCGATGTTCTGCTTTTCACGCTGGCGGCGCTCCTTCTCCCGGCGGGCCTGGCGCGCATGGTCCTTTTTGATATCTTCGGCGCTAATCTGCTTGTATTCGACGCTTTCATCGTCGTAAATGCGCCGGCACGCAGGACACCGCCCATTCATCTCATTGCGGATACTGTTGTAACAAAACTGACAGATTTGGTACCCGCATGGACACGGCTTGAAGTGCTTGTCGGAAATATCCATCTCCTCAATGCAAAGAGGGCATAAATCCTCCTCATCGTCGCTGTAGAAGTCTGCCATGTTTGGATGTTGGAGGGTGGCGATAGGCGCAGGGTGTTAGCTAAAAAATATGGGGGTGTTATTGTGGGGTTGCGCGGAGCCATCTCATGCGGGACGGGTCCTGTACAGGTGCGAGACGGGTAGGTGAATGGGGAATTGTTTAAATAATTATAAATAGTACTGGGCGAGGTTTGATCTGCTCGTCTAGTGCGTTTAGGTTTGGCTGTTTATGAGTAGGTATAAACATTGGCGCTCTTGGGGGTCAGTTGCTGGGAAATAACTGGGTTTGACATGGTAATTGCTCAGACTAGCTTTGCACTTGTAGCGATCGAAAGGCTGCCCTATTCAGACTGCCGCCCCATTCAGGCAGTCGCCCTGTATTCATACTGCCGCCCCATTCAGGCACTCGAAGCCCTCTGCAATCTCTATACAGCTTTACTCTGCGCACCATCTCATTCAGGTTCATCCAATTCCACTCGCTACGTTTGGGGGTCGTACAACCTCGCCCTGGCCATTAAAACCTCAAACCCACCGCCGTTGATAAACCGCTCATTGACCTTCCTCAGTGCGGATTCCCGCACATTGGCTAGGCGCTGCATATTCTCAACAATGATCGCAGCATCTGCGTACTCGTTGGCCAAGGCCCCGAGCTCCACAACCGCCTTTACAAGCTCAGTGACCTGATGGTCGTTCAATGAGGTCTCGTGGACCACCCGCTCGAGCTTTTCGAGCGTAGTAATAAACAAAAGAAGCTCTTTAGCCTTGAACTCTGTATTTTCCAGTGATTTCCGCGCAGCGAGCTCCGATTTCATCGCCATCTGCTGGGTTTCGGCCTGGCGAGCCATCTTGGAGATCTCGGCTCGGAACGACAGAACTTCGAGCTTGACTGCTTCGAGTGAGGTCTTTGCACTATTTAAATGATCCTGGGAACTCGAAAGGTCCTTATAGTTGTCGTTTACCGTTTCCTGGAGCTCTTTTTCGAGCCTCGACTCCCATTTCGATACAAGTTCTCTCAGATCTGTGAGGGTGCGGTACTGATGATGGTCTAGGAGAAATTCCTGTACATTGAAATCGTTTTTTTCAAAATCAGCACGAGTAATCTGTTTACTTTGAGGTAAAGTATCCATCTTAGACCCTGTTCTTCCGAAGTCACAAACGTAATACACAACTTTGTGTATGCAGGTTCATGCAAGCGTAACGGGAGAAATTTATGTAACAAGCACAAACGGGCCCATTTTTGGTTGTGCGCTAGTGCTACTCAACATGAAAATCGAGTCGGTCGCCAATTTTACACCAGACACAAACGGTTCCAGCAGTTTTTGCACGGATGGGAAGAAT